>CAUYLG010063897.1:0-27977 GCA_963573385.1 Cacajao melanocephalus | reverse complement strand
ATGAACCTGGAAACCATCATTCTCAGCAAACTGACACAAGAACACAAAATCAAACACCGCATGTTCTCACTCATAGGCGGGTGACGAACAATAAGAACACATGGACATAGGGAGGGGAGCACTACACACAGGGGTCTGTTGGGGGAAATAGGGGAGGGACAGTGGGAGGTGGGGAGGTGGGGAGAGATAGCATGGGAAGAAAAACCAGATATAGGTGAAGGGGAGGAAAGCAGCAAATCACACTGCCACATGTGTACCAATGCAACAATCTTGCATGTTCTTCACATGTACCCCAAAACATAAAATACAATAAAAATTTAAAAAAAAAAATCAAGGTAAATGCTTTAACCTCCCTCTTTAGCACCTGGCTGTTTCTTTCTCATCATTATCCTTACTTTGCCTGGAGAATCAAAGTTCAGCTCTAGACTCTGTGCATAGATTCAAGGTCTAAATGTTCAACTGAGGGGATCCTCTAGGTGTGGCATAGTGTGGGAGAACACGTCCACCTTCTTCATTCGAGGACAGCTTTTAGGAATAGCAGTTTACACTACTGTCTTTATGAATCCATACTAAATTACTGCCAACTCATACCATTTTCATTACAGTTTAGCACTCTATTCAGAATCCCTGCACACCTGCTGAGAGTCTGCTCTTAATTTTCCATTATTATATGTGTATCTCCCCAAATTCAAAAGTTTCTTGATGGATTGGATTTTATATTTTTTTAACCTAAAAAGGGAACATTTGTATTTCTTTTCCTAAAATTTTCTTTGTAGTAACATGTTCTCTTGGTCCAGATTATTAACTACATTGATCTGTAAATCCCATAAAGTGGTTAACTGTCCATTGAAACTGTAACAACTGTTCTACTTAGTAGACCACTGCCAATATTGGACAGCCATGTGGCAGCTAAGTGTACCAGTTTGAAACCTGTACTACCAATACTACCAAATGCAGTCACTATTTACCTTCATCTCTTCCAATTTTAATGGATGTCCGAAATTTCTCTTATTATAAATCAATGCCTTTTTGGTTTAGAATCAAGGGATTTTCTGGTATTTAGCAAAATAATAATATGGTCTCTTTCTGTTTGTCAGGAATACATTTTAGAATATTGTCATTCCCTAAACACCATGGTAGTCGATAATGTCCCCCATAAGATGCAATAAAGCATCACTGAAGTATTTAAGCAATTTCTTCAAATCTCTAATAATTTTATAAATACAATACTACTGAAGTTATGTTTGAGTCACTTGAACTTCTTTCGTTCATGGAGGTTTTTATTGTTTTTGTTATATATTTTAGAATCAAACCATTTTATTATTTACTAAAAGTCCCCATGTACAAGAAGACAAATAGAAACAATGAAACTGGCTTGAGATGTGGACACGGCTGGCACCTAGGCTCATTCACTATGGAAGACACTCACTCCCACATGGAAGCTTCATAATACCTGGATGCTAATTTGTAAACTTAGTAAAATTACAACCTATCATGAGAGTCTAGGGGCATTTATAAACAGTCTAACCATGAAGGTTAAATTTGTGCATGTTAAAGTCTAATATATTTTGAAGTCACCCATCTCGTTGTAGCTACTTGTTACTTTGCAGAAGAAAAGTGAACGACTATTATATAGCTCCATGCTTGCAAATTCCTTCAGTCTCCACATTACCCTCTCTAATCTTTATGTACAGCTCAGTAGAAAAGGGTACAGATGAGATAATATATTTCCTTTGTTTTAGGGTTCATATTTCTATTGGATTGAACACTGATTTGTAGTCTAAACATCTGCCATTTCTAAGCTATGATACTGATGAGCTCACTTACTCTGTCTCTGGTCCAAAGTTCCACATTGCAACATGACCTGTTAAGGGGAGAAAGATCTATAAGCCCCTGAGCTTCAGAATTAAATATCCACCCTCTTATTTGATAACTCCAGCTGGATATATTTTGGATATTCCTTAATCACCACAAACATAGTATGTCAATATTGACTATTAAAAATATTGTTAATATTTAAATTTTTAAATTATTTTTAATTTTCCCCATCAAATTTGTTCTTATTTTCATTTTTACCCATTTCGGCTAGCAGTTTCAGTATGTATTGAAGCTTTCAGGCTAAAAAATAGAGTCCTATCCAAATCCATCTGTTACTGTCAGCTTTACTTCCAAAATACATTTGATCATTGCTCATTATGTTCGCTTCTCATCATCTCCAATGCTATCACTAAGCCTTCTCTCCACCCCACTGGTGAGGGAGGCGTTGCCATCCTAAGGTTATGGGGGTGGCCGAACATGACACCTGACCCTGGGCTGATGAGAGTGACAGCAGTTTATTAGTCACATATACTTACAGCCCAGGAGACAACACGCACCAGGCAAACCCATACAAAGAACAAAGTGAACAAGCAAAGGCTTAGAGGCAAGTTTTATAGCAGAAACAGGATGAGGTGCACCCTCATTCTGTCCAAAGGATGTGATTGGCTTGTTTGAATGATTCGTGGGTTGGCATATTAGTCAGGGTTCTTCAGTGAAACAGAACCAATAGGATGTGTATATTCAGAGACATATATGAGAGGATCTTTATTATGGGAATTGGGCCGCATGATTACAGAGGCTGAGAAAGCCCACAATATGCCATCCACAAGCTGGAGAACCAGGAAAGCCAGTGGCATAATTCAGTCTGAGCCCAGGGGAGCCAATGCTATAACTCCGTCAGAAGCTGGAGGCCTGAGAAGGGATTGGGGGTCTGGGCCTGCTGGTATCAGTTCCAGAGTCCCAAAGCCAGAGAACCAGGAGCTCTGATGTCCTAGGGCAGAAGAAGATGGGTGTACCAGCTTAAGGCCTGAAAGCAAGAATTTACCTTTCATCAGCTTTTTTGTTCTATCCAGGCCCTCAAGGGATTGGATGATGCCCGCTGACACTGGTGAGGGCAGATCTTCTTTCCCCAGTCTACTGACTCTAATGTTAATCTCTTCTGGAAGCAGCTTCACAGACACAGCCAGAAGTGATGTTTTCCCAGCTATCTGGGCATGCCTTAACCCATAAAATCAATCTTCACAGCAAAAAGTTAGGTAGTTGACTTGTACTCGGAGGCTCAGAGCAGGGTTTCCTTGCTATTGACTGCACATTACAATCATGTGGGAAGCAATTGACAAGAAACTGATTGTCAGGCCTGCACCAGATGGATTAAGGTAGAATCTCTGGAAATAAAGTTGTGGTGTATTTTAAAGTCTTCCCAGGGTTCTCCCAGAACTGCCAGCAGCTGTAATTATCTACAGAGCTCTGCTACCTGAAGACAGCTGAAGCTGAAGAAGTCTGGAATGCAGGACACCTCCCAGGCCCAGGGTGCCCCAGGGTGCTCCATGGGAAGAGGCCTGCAAGCAGAGTCAAGAAATTCACACTGAGAGCGGGGTTACTGGTCCCCAGCTACTCTCCTACCACAATCTATCAGTTTGTTAGGGCTGTGCCAACCAAGTGCAGTGGGCCACCGTATCTGAGGTTTTGCTTTCCACAGTTTTGGTCACCTGCTGCCAACTGCAGTCTGAATTTTATCATCTCACATCACCACGAGAAGGGTGAGTACTGTACAAAAAGACATTTAAAGGCCAGGTGCGGTGGCTCATGCCTGTAATCCCAGCACTTTGGGAGGCCAAGGCAGGTGGATCACGAGGTCAGGAATTCAAGACCAGCCTGGCCAACATGGTGAAACCCTATCTCTACTAAAAATACAAAAAAAAAAAAAAAATTAGCTGGGCATGGTGGTGTATGCCAGTAATCCCATCTACTCCGGAGGAGGCTGAGGCAGGAGAATTGCTTGAACTGGGACCCGAGGTGGAGGTTGCAGTGAGCCAAGATTGTGCCACTGCACTCCAACCTGGGCTACAGAGTGAGATTCTGTCTCAAAAAAAAAAAAAAAAAAGAAAAGAAAAAGATATTTAGAGAGATACCACAGTCATATAACTTTTATTACAGTATATTATTAAATTGTTCTATCTCATTATTGTTGTTGTTAATCTTTTTCTGTGCCTAGTTTATAAATTAAACTTGATCATAGATATGTATGTATAGGGAATAACATAGTATATATACGGTTTGGTACTATCTGCTGCTTCAGGCATCCACTGAGGGTCTTGAAATATACCCCCAGTAGGTAAAGAGGGACGACTGTGCCACAAACTGGGTGGCTTAAACAACAGAAATTATTGTGTCAAATGTGGAGGCCAGAAGTCCTAAATAAAATTGTTGTCAGGATTGTTTTTTCTGAAGGCTGCAAGAAAAGAATCTGCTCCAGGCCTCCTGGTGAGCAACTGCTGATTTGCCAGCACTATTTGGTGTTAATTGTTTTGCACATTTCTGCCTTCATCTTCACATGGCATTCTCCCTGTGTATGTGTTTGTCTCCAAATTTCCCCCTTTTGTAAGGACACTCATCAGACTGAATAAAGGGTCCAATGTACATTAGTGTGACCTCATTTTAACTAACTACAACCGCAACAACCTAATTTCTGAGTAACGTCACATTCCAAGATATTGGGAATTGGAACTGAGATCCTTGAGAGAGTGGAAGTGCATAAAGTGAGCTCTGGCTCTTATGTAGGACACTCTCCAGGACTAGGAAGGTGAAAGTGGAGCCAAATACAGCACTGTGGTCTCCCTAAACTAAGAAGCCAGAGATGGGCTGCTGAAGCTGCTGGAATTTGTAAGGCGGAGTACAGGAAAGGAGAATCTACGGGGTTGACTGGGAGATGGGGGGAAAACCTACCTGGAAGTTTCCTGCAGGTATTTGCCCAAGAGTAGGGCTGAATGTGCACAGGGATAAACTCCATGAGGCCTAACAGAAGGTGGCCTTTGCAGATCTGAGAGCTGAAAGGAGACACCAGAGAGAGCCCAATGCTGGGGACACAGGTGTACTGACTTAGCCAGTATGTTGAGAGCAGGCAGAGCACCTCTGATAGTCTATTGAGATCCAAGAAAGTTCACAACTGAGAAGTAAGGGCCATCCCCTAGGACTAAAGACAAAAGTGAAATACATTCACACTAACAAAAATAAATCAATCAATCCATGTCTGATCGAAAGAATTGATTCATGACTTAACTGCCTGCCACAACAACACATACCACCAATTGAAGGAAAACAACCAATCCAGACTCACTACAATGTATTATCTAAAAAATCTAGCTTATTAGGAAAATTTACTAAATTTCCTACTTGATATGCAAACAAGTAGGAAAAAGTGATCCATAACCAACAAAAAAAAAGAGTCAGGCCAGTCATGGTGGCACACACCTGTAATTTCAGCACTTTGAGAGGCCAAGGTGAGTGGATCACTTGAAGTATGGAGTTTGAGATCAGCCTGCCTAACATGGTGAAATTTTATCCTACTAAAAACACAAAAATAGCCAGGTGTGGTGGTACATGCCTGTAGTCCCAGCTACTCAGGAGGCTGAGGTGGGAGGATTGCTTGAGCCTGGGGAGGTGGAGGTTGCAGTGAGCTAAGATCACATCACTGCACTCCAGCCTAGGTGACCCAGTGAGACCTTGTATTAAAGAAAAAAAAAAAAGAGTCAATAAGCCTTGGCTCTTACATCACATTGCGCAAAATTTTGCAAAATACATAAAGATGCAAATGTAAAAGTTAAAATTATAAAACATCTAGAAGAAAAGGCAGAATAGCTTCATGATCTTGAGGTAGACAAGAATTTCTTATAGGGGACACAAGAAGCACTAACTATCAAAAAGAGAAAGTATTAAATTGGACTTTATCAGTGTGAAAACCTGCATATCAAAAGACAGTATTCAGAAAACAAAACTGCAAGTCACAGACTGGAAACAAGTATTTTCATTTCATATATCTGACATTTATGACTAGGATGTATAAAGAACTTCTATAAGTTAATAAGACAAATACCTGAAATGTTTTTTAAAAAAAGAAGGCAAAGACATCTTCCATACAAGAATTTATACAATGGCCAACAGGCCCATGAAAGGATCAATTAAAACAATAGAACCAATTCACTTGTATTGGAAGTGACTAACATTTTAAAAGAGACTGAAAAAAATATTTGTAAGGATACAAAACAAATATAACCCTTATACTTTATGCATAAGAAGGTAAAATAGTGCAATCACCCTGAAAAACTGTTTGATAGTTTCCAACACAGTTAAACATCCCCATACCCAGGTATTTACCTAAGACAAATAAAAAATTACATTTCCACCAATAGGAGTGATATGGTTTGGATTTGTTCAATAGGAGTGACCTGGTTTGGATTTGTGTCCCCACCTAAATCTCATGTTAAATTGTGATCCCCATAGTAGAAGGAGTGGCCTGGTGGGAGGTGACTGGATCAGGGGGCAGATTTCCCCCTGGCTGTTCTTGTGATAGTGAGTGAGTTTTCATGAGATCTGGTTGTTTAAAAGTATGTAGCATCTCCCCCTGCTCTCTCCCTCCTGTTCCAGCCATGTGAGACAATGCCTTCTTCCTCTTCGCCTTCCGCCATGATTGCAAGTTTCCTCAAGCCATCATGCTTCCTATACAGCCTGCAGAACCTTGAGTCAGTTAAAACACTTTTCTTTATAAACTACCCAGTCTCAGGTAGTTCTATATAGAAATGTAAGAACGAACTAAAACAAGGAGAATGGATAAAGAAATCATGGAGTATTTATACAATGCATAATAGAAAATTAAAAGAAGAGTGAACTATGTTCCATTTACCAACATGGAGGAAATTCAATATTGTATTATATTTCAATACAGATTACGCTATGTGTTATTCCATTTATAGGGAGTTTAAGAAAAGTCAAAACTAACATGTGATAGCAATCGTGGTGGTGGGGAATTGAGGCACAAGGGAGGGGAAGGAGGCACAAGGGAAATTTCTCAAGTGGTAAACATGGTCTAATCTAGATTAGGTTGTTGGTTTCACAGGTATAACCTGTCACAAATCATCAAAACGTACACTTAAAATATGTGAATTTCACAGTGTGTTTATTGGATTTTGATTAAAAATGTTTCATAATTGAAAAAAATAAAAAGAAAAGTGGGGCCACTATGGCAAAAAGCACAGTAAAAAAAAAAATGTACCTATCCTCCACTTGGACTGGCTTGATTATTATTTAGTTTGCCAAGTGTGGGTGGGTGTGTTCCAGGCAGAACACGGTGGGATTCTCAGCAATTTGTTGCAGGCTGTGGGAGCTATGGTTACCCACTGAAACTCTCTGGGGGACTGCAGTGCCCCACAGGCATTGTGAACCACTATGGAGCTTGGCTTTCAGCTGATCCTGGGGAAGTCACAAAAATTGGTAGCAGAGCTGCTTCCAGACGACATGAGAACAGGCATTGACTATAGTAGCCTCCAGTGGAAGGCAGTGGTTTGTGTATCTGTTACTGGCGTTTTGGTGGGTCTTTTATATTTGTTCAGACTTATGCGTTAGGTTAGAAGCTGACTTTTGGGAAAGAAAATGCAGGCTGTGCAAATACTGGCTGCACCAGTTTGGATGAAGCATTCATTTCTTAACATACTTAGTTCTGATCAAAAGGAATATTTAGATATCGAGTAATTTTTAGAAGATACCAGCCTAGAAAAGGAGTAATAAAAGATACAAAGCCTCATGGATGCATACGTAAAGTCGAAGAGACCAACTCAATCCTAAAGAAGGAAGTAATTTCTTTTGTAAAAGAAGGAAAAAAGGAGAGATCTAGACTCTCAAGACTAGAGGGGATGATGATTGAAATAGTTAAGAATGATTCATTCACCAGAAGATGATGTACGAACCATCACATCACAAGATTTTCCAAGCACTGCAGTGGCTGGGACTTCCTTCTGTCATTCTCCAGGGGTCTGTAAATAGAACCCTTTTCTTCCTTCTATTCAGACTGTGTCTGTTCTCCACCTTCCCCTTCAATATGAGATCCATTCTTTGTGCAGAACCCTCCTTCATAGGCTGGAGGTTTTTTTTGTTGTTGTTCATTGTCATGTTTCAAAAACAAATCTGAGTTTCTTCAAGGTTAATTCAAATTTCAAATGAACCAACTGTTGGACTTTCAGAAATCTGGGACTTAAAAAAAGTGATCTGTCTTCCAAAGGAATTTGAATCTTCTTCATTATCATCTTAAGAACTGAACTGATGAAACTTGAGAAACCAATTTCAAAATAAATCTTGATGAAACTTAGTTCTCCGAATAGTGCTTTGTAAATATTATTTTCATATAAACTTTATAAGTGACATTTCTATTTTATTTTTTATATCATATACATATTATGTTTGATTTAATATGTATTATTTAGCAAAAAGAGATATTGAAAATGCAGACAATTTTGCTTTGTCCAGACCTATATTTATGGTAGTTATAAATCAAATGAAAAATAAGAAAATATTTTTGTTCTTAATAAATATTGCTATGTTAAAGAAAAGAGAAAATTAAATGAACATATCACATATAATTGAGGGGTGCAGCTAAAGCAAAGTAAAAGAAATTTATAGCATTTAATTAAATGTTTCTGTTCAATAGAATAATATAAATGTTTATATTAAATAAGAATAAAGGCTAAAAAGAAAAAATGTTTATACTTCTTTTCAGCAGTTTTTAACAATCCCAGTTCCTAGGCTACACCCTGGAACATTTAAATCAGAATCTCAATGTATGAGACTAGGTACCAGTATTGTGTGAAGCTTTTACAGAAGATGGTCACGTGTGGTGAAATTGAGCAAATTGCAACAAAAGCCAAAATTGGCAAGTGGGATCTAATTAAACTGAAGAACTTCTGCTAAATTTTAGGGTAGGCAGAAAAAAACAATAATAAAATGAAAATTACAGCTACTTTGTCTTAATTATATTATAATAGATCACTCCAGCTACAAAATAATATTCCCATATAAATAGAATACACAAGAAGAATTGTCAACAAAAGCATACTCCCATATAAATTGACAAATAAGGTGATGGAGTGATATAATAGAAAGAAAATTAAAGTTTTAATCAGGAGATCTAGTTATAGATCTATTAATAAATTAGACAAGATTTAAAAACTTTTCTCTTTAGGTATGGTATTCTTATTGCCATTAGTTTTCTTATTTCTAAAACACGGAACTGAACCAAAATGATTTCCAAGGTCCTTTACATTTGTCAAATTCTTTGATTTTAGAAATAAGTAGAAAATTATGGAGATAAAAGGATTAAGATTGAAATTTGATGTATTAGACATGGCACCTTATAATATACCTTAATAGAAACATCTTTAAATATTTTCTATCTCTCTTTATAATTCCTTATCCCCTTTTATCTAATCTTAGAATTTTCTCTCTCCCTGTTGTTATACTCATTTGTCCCAAAACTTTGCTCTGAACAAAATTTCTTTCTTCTAAACAAACAAAAAAACAAAAACAGGATACGTGTGCAGAACATGCAGGTTTGTTACATAGGTATCTGTGTGCCATGGTGGTTTGCTGCACCTGTTGACCCATCTTCTAAGTTCTCTCCCGTCACCCCCCAACTCCCAACAGGCCCTGGTTTGTGTTCTTCCCCTCTCTGTGTCCCTGTGTTCTCATTGTTTAACTCCCACTTATGAGTAAGAACATACAGTATTTGGTTTTCTGTTCTTGTGTTATTTTGCTGAGGATGATGGCTTCCAGCTTCATTCATGTCCTTTCAAAGAACATGATCCCATTCCTCTTTACGACTGCATAGTATTCCGTGGTGTTTATGTACCATATTTTCTTTATCCAATCTATCATTGATGGACATTTGGGTTGGTTCCAAGTCTTTGCTATTGTAAATAGTGCTGTAATAAACATATGTATGCATGTGTTATTATAGTGGAATGATTTCTAATTCTTCGGATATATACCTAGTAATGGGATTGCTGAGTCAAATGGCATTTCTGGTTCTAGATCCTTGAGGAATCACCATATTGTCTTCCATAATGGTTGAACTAATTTACATTCCCACCAATGGTGTAAAAGCATTCCTATATCTTGACATCCTCACCAGTATCTATTGTCTCTTTACTTTTTAATAATTGCCATTCTGACTGGTGTGAGATATATCTCATTGTGGTTTTGACTTGCATTTTCTCTGATGATCAGTGATGAGCTTTTTTTCATGTTTGTTGACCACATAAATTTCCACTTTTGAGAGGTGTCTGTTTGTATCCTTCACTCACTTTTTGATGGGGTTGTTTTTTCTCATAAATTTGTTTTAAGTTCCTTGTAAATTCTGAATATTAGACCTTTGTCAGATGGGTAGATTGCAAAAATTTTCTCCCATTCTGTAGGTTGCCTGTTCATCTGATGATAGTTTCTTTTGCTGTGCAGAAGCTCTTTAGTTTAACTAGGTCCTATTTGTCACTTTTGGCTTTTATTACCATTGCTTTGGTATTTTTGTCATGAAGTCTTTGTCCATGCCTATATCCTGAATGGTATTGCCTAGGTTTTCTTGTAGGGTTTTTATGGTTTTCAGTTTGACAGTTAAGTCTTTAATCTATCTTAATTTTTATAAGGTGTAAAGAAGGGGTCCAGTTTCAGTAGTCTGAATATGGCTATCCAGTTTTCCCAGCACCAGTTACTGAACAGGAGATAGTTTCCCCACTGCTCGTTTTTGGCAGGTTTGTCGAAGATCAAAAAAGTCAAAGAAGGTATTACATAATGGCAAAGTGAACAATTCAACAACAAGATGGTTGTAGATGTGTGATGTTATTTCTGATGTCTCTGTTCTGCTCCATTCTTCTATATGTCTGTTTTGGTACCAGTACCATGTTGTTTTGGTTACTGTAGCCACGTAGCATAGTATAGTTTGACTATACTATAATCAGGTAGCATGATGCCTCCAGCTTTGCTCTTTTTGCTTAGAATTGTCTTGGCTATATGGGGTTTCTTTGATTGCATATGAAATTTAAAATACTTTTTCATAATTCTGTGAAGAATGTCAACAGTAGTTTGATGGGAATAGCATTGAATCTATAAATTACTTTGGGCAGTATGGCCATTTTCACAATATTGATTCTTCCTATCCAGGAGGATGGAATGTTCTTCCATTTGTTTGCATTCTCTCTTATTTTCTTGAGCAGTGGTTTGTAGTTCTCCTTGGGGAGGTCTTTCACATCCCTTTTTAGCTGTTTTCCTAGGTATTTTATTCTCTTTGTAGTGACTGTGAATGGGAGTTCACTCATGATTTGGCTGTCTATTGTCAGTGTAAAGGAATGCTTGTGATTTTTACACATTGATTTTGTATCCTGAGACTTTGCTAAAGTCGCATACTAGTTTAAGGAGTTTTGAGGTTGAGATGATGGGGTTTTCTAAATATAAAATTACGTCATCTGCAAACAGAGACAATTTGATTTCCTCTCTTCCTATTTGAATATCCTTTATTTCTTTCTCTTGCCTGATTGCCCTGGCCAGAACTGCCAATTCTATGTTGAATAGGAATGATGAGAGACAGCATCCTTGTCTTGTACCAGTTTCCAAAGGGAATGCCTCTAGCTTTTGTCCATTCAGTATGATATTGGCTGTGGGTTTGTCATGAATAGCTCCTATTATTTTGAGATATGTACCATCAATACCTAGTTTACCAAGAGTTTTTAACATGAAAGGATGTTGAATTTTATCAAAGGCCTTTTCTGCAGCTATTGAGATAATCATATGTTTTTTGTCATTGGTTCTGTTCATGTGATGGCTTATGTTTACAGATTTGCATATGTTGAACCAGCCTTGCATCCCAGGGATGAAGCTGACTTGATTGTGATGGCTAAACTTTTGGATGTACTGCTGGATTTAGTTTGCCAGTGTTTTTCCGAAGATTTTTGCATCAATGTTCAACAGGGATATTTCTTTGTTGTTGTTGTTGTGTCTCTGCCAGGTTTTAGTATCAGGGTGATGCTGGCTTCAGAAAATGAGTTAGGGAGAAGTCCCTTCTTTTTAATTATTTGCAATAGTTTCAGAAGGAATGGCACCAGCTCCTCTTTCTATTTCTGGTAGAATTCAGCTGTGAATCCATCTGGCCTGGGCTTTTTTTGGGGAGGAGGGTTTGGTAGGCTATTAATTGCTGCCTCAATTTCAGAACTTGTTGTTGGTCTATTTAGGGATTTAACTTCTTCCTGGTTTAGTCTTAGGAGGGTGTACGTGTCCAGGAATTTATCCATTCCTTTTAGATTTTCTAGTTTATTTGCATAGAGATACTTATAGTATTCTCTAATGGTAGTTTGTATTTCTGAGAGGTCAGTGGTGATATCCCCTTTGTCATTTTTTATTGTATCTATTGAATTCCTTTCTCTTTTCTTCTTTATTAGTCTAGCTAGTGGTCTATTTTGTTAATCTTTTCAAAAAACCAGCTCTTGAATTCATTGATTTTTTGGAGGGTTTTTCGTGTCTCTATGTCCTTCAATTCTTTTCTGATCTTAGTTATTTCTGCTAGCTTTTGGATTAGTTTGTTCTTTCCTCTCTAGCTCTTTTAATTGTGATGTTAGAGTGTTGTTTTGAGATCCTTTAAGCTTTCTGATGTGAGCATTTAGTGCTACAAATTTCCCTCTTAACCCTGCTTTAGCTGTGTCCCAGAGATTCTGGTATGTTGTCTCTCAGTTCTTGTTGGTTTCAAAGAACTTCTTGATTTCTTCCTTAATTTCATTATTTACCCAGGAGTCATTCCAACACAGATTGTTCAATTTCCATGAAGTTGTGTGGTTTTGAGTCAGTGTTTTAATCCTGAGTTTTAATTTGATAGCACTGTGGTCTGAGAAACTCTTTGTTATGATTTCTGTTCTTTTGCACTTGCTGAGCAGTGTTTTACTTTCAATTATGTAGTCTATTTTAGAATAAATTCCATGTGGCATTGAGAAGAATGGTAGAGAGTTCTGTAGACATCTGCTAGGTCCACTTGATCCAGAGCTGAGTTCAAGTCCTAAATATCCTTGTTAATTTTCTGTCTTGTAGATCTGTTTAATACTGACAGTAGGGTGTTAAAATCTCCCACTATTATTGTGTGGGAGTCTAAATCTCTTTGAAAGACTCTAAGAGACTTGTTTTGTGGAGCCGGGTGCATGTATATTTAGAATAGTTAGCTCTTCTTGTTCCTCCCCTATCAATTTATATGCACAAGGAGCGCTGAAAACTCTCATAAGCAAAATGTCTGATATTTGGATCCTCAGTTAAATTTGTTATTTATTTATTAATTTATTGTAGAAACAGAGTCTCCTATGTTGCCCAGGCTGGTTTCAAATTCCCAGCATCAAGCAATTCTTCCACCTTGGCTTACCAAAGTGCTGGGATTACAGGCATGAGCCACCATGCTCAGCCAAAATTTGTGTTGAAATAATACTTAGATAAATGAAGTCAGCCTGTTAGTCTCCACTGTAGAAAACTAGACATCAATCTTATTTATTTGTAAATTATTTCATTTTTTCTTTTGAGAAAATGGGAACTTTCTTAGTATTTGCATTGAAAAGTTAAGTCATTTAGATAACAAGTCTCAATAGTAGAATCTTACATATTTATATTTCAACCAATAACTATTTTCAATATAAGATAAAAATATATCATCAGTCTTATAGTGAGTAAAAATGATCTTTGAAATATGAAATTATCATTAAACATTCATATCAATGTATATATTGTTTATATTGATTTTTTGTTAACTGAAATGATAAAATGTCTTGGATATAAGCATGGATTGGGAAATGGTAGTAAAGCAGTAGCCAACCATGTAAACTGGTGTTTTAAAAGTTCAAATTTCCCTTTCTAGATGAACATAGTCTAACAAAGATCTGAAGCTCTTGTTCTAGGTGAACATGTAACAATAAGATGTCATGTAAAATCTGAAAAAAAAAAAAGGTACAGATGTCAGAGGGTTTACAAATTTTCATGGCTGTGGATATCAACCCATCTCAACACTCATCAGGAGCTAGAAATTGTTCTATATAAAACCTATGTAAAACTACAGGCCCCACCCAGCTAGTGAGACTATTGCAACTAGAATAATTGTCTCAGGATCCTAACAGATATGGGACTTTGCTTTTTAATGCCTTCTATGAACCCATAATCCTGGGGCCCAACACAAGCAGGTGATTACAATTTATCTGATAATTGCTCATTTCAAAACATGATTGTCTCTATATTAAAGGTAACAACAAACTTTCAGAACCACTCCTATGGTTCTCCAGGCCTCTCCTGCCTGCAGGACAGACTTGGAGGGGCTGGTAAAGTCTCTGCAAAGGACTGTGTTGTATTCTGTATTCTGTCTGCTTTATGACTATAAACAAACCTGTTTTTCACAAGGATTAACTCTCATAAATGCTTGTTTCATTGGTCTCTTAGAGGTTAGGATGGACTTTGAAAATCTCTGAGAACTCTGAGGGTGCTAATTTTTTACCAAGAACTTGGATCTAGCCTGAGGTCTTGCTAGGGCAAATTTTGCCCTGGATCCCAAGGGAGTTTAGTTATTATCTAAATCTATTGATTATTCCATATCCTTCCCAATCTGAATAAGTTTTATGGACCTGTTTTTCTTCAGGAGAAACAAATATACTAAAAAGATATTACCTCTGATTTCAATCTTGTAACATGGAAAAACCATAAATGCTCCAAAACCATAAGAAAATTAAATTTTAATAATAATTATTAATAACCCTTCTATACCCTGTTTTACAGGCTTATGTGGTATTTTTGATATCCCAGATCTCAAAAAAAAAAAAAAAAAACTGAAACAAAAACATACAAAGAAACCCTGAAATGTAGGTATTATTCCTATTTTAATTGATAAAGAAATAGAGAATTAAGAAAGTGCAAGCAAATTGCCCAATGACACAAAACTAAGGAACAGAATTTGAACATGGGTCCTCCTACAGACAAAGAATATGCTCTCTCCTCAAATTGTAAAACTGTACATTAGCAATGACTTTATTAATCATCACAGGGGAGTTTCCTTGGTAGAATAAAGTAACAAAAACATTTAATTAATAATTTTAGAATAATAGTTATGGATCAATTGTCATTCCAAGGATATTGAATATGTTGAGTTTTTTTTGTAATTGAAACATTGGTTTTGTCTATGTTTCATGACATTATATATTGCAGAAGGGAGTTTAATCAGTCATTTGGTTAAGTTGCAAGAAAGATTAAATATTTTATCTTGGAAATAATTTCAGTGGCTCTGCTGAGAACTCCCCTAAGCAATTCTCATATAACAAATACAATTATTCCCCTCTGAAATACCAGAGATACACAATTTTGGAAACTGCAATAAATTTCAGGCCCTGATTTGTAACTGCTATGGGCCAAGAAAACACATTTTTAGGCTTTGTAAAGCCATATTAATAAAAACCATTTAGTCTGACTTCTCCAGGGAGCACAGTAACTCCTGAAATATTAAATTTAAAAAATATATGCAGGAGAAATTAAGTGAGCCAGATGTCATAGGCAAAAAATGCTCACAGTTCCAAATTTAGTTGGGTGTCAATTGCCAAGTGTTACCAGATAAATTTCAATTTTCTTAATATAGTTAAAAAACAAAAACCTCAACATATATATCTAATGTTGAAATGAATATTAAGAAAAATAGTAGTGTATGATTGCTACATTTTTAGATTTAATGTTTGCAGAATTGATCCAAATAAAATATAGCATTTAAGTTCATATGACTGTTAAATAAAACAGCTCAAGAAGAAACAGGCCTTTTGAAAACAGTTCTTGGTGCAGTAAATATCAGGTCCCATTGCCTTATCTAGAGGATATTTAAAAATTGAATAATTAAAAGTAGAGACAAAAGCAATATCAGAATGAGACTTTTGCCTGTATTCCAGGGAAAAGGAATTTGAAAGAGCCACTATTATGGTTAATAAGCAGCATGAGAGAGGAGCCAGTAAGATACAATTAGCATCTTACAGTAAGATACAGTTAGCATATCCTTTCCCACGAGATTCTATAGGTAACATGATCATGATCAGTCTCTCCAGTTATATCATAAACTTTAATTAAAATAAATCAAGGTTCCCTTCCTTTCTGTGAATCTTTTATTGGGATCAAAGAAAAGATTCCCAGTGCTCCCTCAATCTGTAATCCTAGCTACTTGTACACAATCCCATTGTGTCACTTCTGCAAAACTAGAGTTTCTTGGAAGTTTCACTTCTTAGAAGAAAACTAGGGCAGCAAAATCTGTTGAATTATGCCATAATACCACCTAAAAGAAAAGCCCTGTATTTTGGATACAGAGTATTTAATTCTATCAGGGAAACCAGATAGTACAGAAACTTGGGGTTTGAATAATCTTATGGAAATAAGGCAGACATACTTAACAAGTGGATTTAAAGTCAGTCATGTGCTCTAGACAAAACAGTTTTCTGTTAAAGATAATTTTCAAAAAAAGCTAAACCTTGACTTTCAGACAAATGTAAAATGAATACATGTCTAAGATTTTATTAATTAAATGAATCAGAAAAGATATTACAAATGGTTCAAAGGGGAATCCAAAAAATAGAAATATTTATGGATCACAAATACTGAAATAAACTTGCAAATGGACCCCAAAACTTTTACCAATAGATGGGCTGTCTCTATACTGGTTTAGGGGAAATTTCCAGGTCTACAAAAAGAATCATTTATATTGCCATCAGTTCTGGACAATTTCATAACAATTTCTACAGATTTGAAAAAATCCTCCTCAAAGACCAAGGTACATATACTATAGGTTCAGAAAATCCCTGCAGGCTCCAATATTCTATTAAAAGAATATCCAGTAATCTGGGAGGGTTGGTATGCAGTGCTATGCTGGTAAACCCTCAAAAACATAAGCCCTTATTTCTTGCAGTTGTGGATTTTTATGGTGTAAATACTCCTACCATGGCTGATTACAAGCTCTCAATGTGTCATCACTGAAGATGGAGTTGCAAAAACATGTTCAGTAGTTCCATTACATGCAGTAGCTCCATTATATAGTATGTCTTCTGTACAAATACAATAGTACTAAACTCTTTTTTTTTTTACTAGCAACACTTCTGATACCAAACATATGTTTTTTCCCTACATCAACACATTCTCCAACTCTCCAGACAACAACTGGGTATGCTACAGAAATTCAATTCTGACACCAGCTACTCCTAGTTAGCATAGACCTACAGATTACGAGCTTCATCCCACAAGACTGCCCTCACCTCAGATTCCAATCACAAGTCTGAGTACCTGTGATGTACCAGCTGTAAATCAGCAGTTCTCATGACCCCTTCCTCAGGTTCAATAATTTCCCAAAACAGTTCACAAAACTCAGTAAAACACTTTACTTACATTTACCAGTTTATTTATAAAGAATATTATAAGCTAGGTGTGGTGGATCACACCTGTAATCCCAACAACTCAGAAAGCTGAGCAGGAGGATTGCTAGAGGTCAGAAGTCTGAGGCTGTGGTGAGCTATGATCATACCACTGCACTCCAGTCTGGGTGACAGAGCAAGACTCTGTCTCTAAAAGACAGAAAGAGAGAGAGAATATTGTAGGACCCAGGGAGTGGAGGATGGATTTCAGGATGAAATTGTTCCACCTTAGATTATCAGGCATTGGCTAGATTCTCATAAGGTGTGTGCAACCGAGATCCCTTGCATGAGCAGTTCACAATAGGGTTCTTGCTCCTATGAGAATCTAATGCCACAGCTGATCAGACAGGAGGTGGTGCTAAGACAGTAATGCTCACATGCCTGCTGCTCACACAGCCTGGTTTTTAACGGCCCAGGGGTCGGGGACCATTGTTACAGAGAATACAAAAGATAAACAGGCAGATAAAGAGGTACTTAGGGCAGGGTATGAGGGAAGGAACACAGAGCTTCCATGCCCTCTCTGGTTACACCCGTGTTCATCAACTTAGAAGCTCTCTAAACCCCTTCATTTAGGGGATTTTATGGGGGTCCATTACATAGTCATAGGGCCCCCTAGCCACTGGTCATCTCACAAGCATACAAAAAGACACTTCAAAGTTTCCAGGAGTCTTAGAAGCTCTTGTGTCAGGAACCAGGGACTAAGACCAAATATTCTAACAAAAGATTCTCCCCTTCCCCTTATTGTTCAGGAAGTTTTAGCGGTTCTATAACAGAACCCAGGAGTGAAGACCAAATATATATTTCCTATAATATCACAAATAGGCATAATATCAAGCATATAGATTATAGTAAAATCTAGTAAAATAATTGAAAAATGATAGAGTTTGAGTATTTATTACCTCTGCTTGTTTTCTTACTGGTATGTAACTCCACAAGTTTTAATGCATGCATAGATTGTGTAACTTCTAGCACAGAATACAGACAAGTTTTTAAAAACTTTTTCCACTGCCCCTTTGTTGTACCTTCCTTAACCCCTTGGCCCTGGCAACCCACTGGTCTGTTGTCTGTTACTGTAGTTTTTTGTTTCCCAGAATGTCAAATTAACAGCATCATACAGTGAGTAATTTCAGATTGCCTCCTTTTATTCAGCATAGCACCTTTCAGAATCCTCCAAGTTTTTACATGTATACACTGTCTGTTTCTTTTTATTGCTTAGTGGAATTTCATTGTTTGGTGGTACCACAGTTTGTTCATTCATTCACTTTTGCTTCCCAAGTCCCACAGGAGTGTTTTGAAGAGGCCCAAATGAATAGAGTGGGTTTGCATCATGTCTGAGGAACCCCAAATTTAAAAAATTCTATTATTTTAAAATTGGCTATAAGTAAACCAGCCAGATCTTTGCCCTAAAGAAAGATTTGTCAGTGAACAAACTTGACTTTTACTCCAGTGGGAGACACTGTCTCGATCTCCCAAGACTATTTGCTATATAAACTTCCTTGAAAAGACAGCCCAGAATAATGGGGTGGTTAGTGCCCCTGCTCCCCAAATGTGCTAAGATATGAGAAAGCTATGGAGAATTGTCTCCTAAAAGTCTTAAATTTCAAAAGTTAGTGGTTTGCTTTGAGTTAGATAATTATTTCATATGTAAAACACAAAAAGCACAATCCATAAAAGAAAAAAAATTGGTAAAATGACATGATAATCTAAATCACTCTCCAGAAAAGGATTTTACTGAACTAGTTCCAGAAAGCATCAGTTCTATAAAATTAGGTCCCTCCCCTCCTATTCAAACTATTTTCTAATCCATGAATAACATGTAGGCCATCTTTTATATCTCAAATCTGTAAAAATGTTTTTTGTTTTTTTGCTTCTGTGAACATTTTATTGACTAAAACCTAATAACTTTTCCAACACACACTATAGTTGACACTTGAACAATATGAATTTGTATATCACGGGTCCACTTATAAAAGGATTTCTTTTTTTTTAATTATACTTTAAGTTCTGGGTACATGTACAGATCGTGCAGGTTTGTTACATAGGTATACACGTGCGATGGTGGTGGTTTGCTGCATCCATCGCCCCATCATCTACATTAGGTATTTCTCCTAATGATATCCCTCCCTAATCCCCCAACCCCCTGCTAACCCTCCCCTAGCCCCCCACCTGCTGACAGGCCCCAGTGTGTGATGTTCCCCTCCCTGTGTCCGTGTGTTCTCATTATTCAACACCCACTTATAAGTGAGAACATGCAGTGTTGGTTCTTGGTTTTCATGTCAGTTTGCTGAGAATGATGATTTCCAGTTTCATCCATGTCCCTGCAAAGGACAGGAACTCATCCTTTTTCATGGCTGCATAGTATTCCATGGTGAATATGTGCCACATTTTCTTTATCCAGTCTATCATTGATGGGCATTTGGGTTGGTTCTAAGTCTTTGCTATTGTGAACAGTGCTGCATTAAACATACGTGTGCATGTGTCTTTATAATGGAATGATTTATAATCCTTTGGGTACATATCCAGTTATGGGATTCCTGGGCCAAACGGTATTTTTGGTTCTAGATACTTGAGGAATTGCCACACTGTCTTCCATAATGGTTGAATTAATTTACACACCCACCAACAGCGTAAAAGTGTTCCTTTTTCTCCATATTCTCTCCAGCATCTGTTGTCTCCTGGTTTTTTAATGATTGCCATTATAAATGGCACAAGATGGTATCTCAATGTGTTTTTGATTTGCATGTCTTTAATGATCAGTGATGATGAGCTATTTTTCCATCTTTCTTTTTTTAAAAAGCAAGTGCTAAACCAGAAGTTCACTGTTTTACAGAAAAGCAAGCTTTGATTAAATAAGTTTGGAGATGCTTCGTGCTATAGCCCCCTCCTGGAGATTCACAATAGTATCTCCAATGTTCAAAAAAATTATATTTTAAAGAAATCCATTTGATGTTTCATAATCCAGTATTTTTCAAATTATTTCAACTGTAAAACAGCACTATCCGATAGAACTCTCTGTAATGACACAAATGTTCTGTATTTGTGGTGTCCAACATAGTAGCTATCAGCCACTTGTGGCTATTAAACTTGAACTGCAACTGAGGAACTAAATTATTAATTTAATTTAAGTAGCCATGTGTGACTCTTGGCTTTGTGTTGGATAGTGCAGTTATACAGTCTTTTAGAATTTTCTCTACACAACGCTTCTTTTAACACGCCATTAAACTTTTATGCCAGGCAGTACCTGCTGCATAATTTTCAAGCCCAAGGTAACATAAGAATGTGAGGACTCCTTGTTCAACAAGTGGAAAAAAAGTGCTTTTAGAGGTATTAAAAGTGTCAAATAGTTTTTCTTTCTTCTGTGGTCTGTCTACTGACTTTTCGTGAGAGTTTTTTCATTTGCTATTTAATGTTTGAAGTTAAAAAAACAAAAAAATTGTAAATTATTAGCTTGAATTTTACCATTCATCTTTACATTGTGTAGTGCCAATATACAATACAAATGTAAGAGCCTTTACCTTGTGTGTATAATCTTCAAAATTGAACAATTCATCTTTTGTAGCTTCTACAGACATATGTCTTTTGTTCTTACAAGAACAGCAGGAATGCTGCACACTTCTTTATACATGCCGTTTTATCAACAGTTTCTACCTTAGGCTTATTCATGAGCATGGAAAGACTGAAGAACAAGAAAATGTGGGGTTTCTGATCTTTCACCTTCTTCTGTTTCATCATTTTCAGCATAGGAGGGTGGCTGATTCAGGAATGTAAGATGAACAAAAAAGGACATAAAAAGGCTTCTTGATTGTGTTTCTCAGAATATCACTGCCTTCTTTCTGTGTTCAAAGCAAGTTCTTGTTTGAATGAAAAGCAGGTGTTTCAAGGCTGCCAGTACCCCTACTTATTCAGACACAGACATGATTATGTTGCGCTCATTTTACATCCTGCTAAACTCCTGTGCATTGTGGGTTCACTAGAATTCTGTGTTCATGGGCCGTCACAAATGCTATACAAATGAAGTGGCAAGGAATCAGTGGACAGCTGTCTTGTGCATATCTCCTCTGCCCACATGCATGTCCATTGTCCCCTCGGATTTCACATACAAAACAAATTCAAAGATAAAATTAACAACTCAGAAAGGCAACAATGGAGCATTAAATGAAGTGCAGGGCATTTCTGAGTGCAAAGTTCTGTGTGACTATATAGGTCACACACCCACGAAGCCAACCCTGATTCATTGGAACACACTGTGGGAAACATTGCTCTAACTCAGTACGTTGCTTTGACTCTTTTTGTTCATGGATTCTGCATGCTTAAATTCAACCAAACCTGGATTATAAATATTCAGGAAATAAAAAAGGATGGCTTAATTTGTATTGAACATGTACAGACTATTTTCTTATCATTATTCCCTAAATAATACAGTATAACAACTATTTACATATCTTTTACATTGTATCAGGTATTACTATACACTATCTAGAGATGTCTTAAAGTATATAGGAAGATGAGCCTAGGTTATATGCAGATATGATGCCATTTTATATCAGAGCCTTGAGCATTCACAAATTTTGGTAACCAAGGGGTTCTTGAGACCAATTGCTGAAGAATATTGAGTACAACTGTATATAATTTCCTTCTCTGCAAAGTGAATACAGTAGCATTAACTATTTTATAGGGATTTGCAGGAATTAAATGAGTTATGTGAATTAGCCAGCAATTGTCAAAACAATGTTGCATAATATTAAAAGAAAAACTTTAGGCTAATTAAATTTAACAGAGTTTAACTGAGCAAAGAATGATTCACGAGTTGGACAGCCACCTGAGCCAGAGTAGGCACAGAAAGACTCCAGTGCAGCAACATGGTGGAAGAGGATTTATGGACAAAAAAAAAAAAGAAAGAAAAGTGATCTGCAGAAAACAAAAGTGAAGTACAGAAATAGCTGGACTGTTTACAGCTCAGCGTTTATCTTGTTTGAACACGGTGGGAACAGTTGGCTACCTTTGATTGGCCAAAACTTGGTGCAATCACCAAGTAGGTTACAGTCTGTTTACACCTCCAGTTAGGTCACAGTTCACATGTATGGAGAAACTTTAGGCGGAACTTAAAATATGTAAGAAGGCAGCTTTAGGCTAAACTTAATCTGATAATAACAAACACCTCCAATACTCAGCAGTTTACAGCAGCAAGCATTTTCTCTTGCTTACAGCCCTATGGGTAGGCGGGGTGGATCTGTTTCAGGCTGCAGGTCAGCTGGGTTTGGCTAGCATTGGATTTGGATCTGCTCCACATTTCTACAACTTCTCTTGAAACTAGCTGCCTTAAGCGTATATTATCTTCATGGTGGATCACAGGAGCAAAAGCGGGAGGCAAACCATGTAGCACATTGAAAGCTACACTCATTTTACATCCACAGGCATTCCATTGGTCAAAGTCACATTGCCTAAAGTCAGTGGGCAGCATGGAGTTATATGGTAATCCAATCTATCTAAAGTTCTATTCTGTGGACCCAATTTCCCAGTTTGTCTTTCTGATTCTATATTATATGTGAAGTTATGAGAAAAATGAATTAGAAAATGTTGCCAAGTTTTCTGAATTATGTTTTTGGGTCTATGTTACAAAATACTAGGAGAACCTCTTTAAATAGCTGGCAAACTCACTACATGTTCTGATCTCTCTATAATATGGAGCAAAAGGAATCCAAGGAGGACAGTGAGGATGACATTGTAGTATACTTGGGTGCTAGGCCTTGATTGCCTTCAAACTGGCTCCTGGGGATTCTGAGAGCACAGGAGCAGCATTCAGATTCAGGACACCAAGAATGATACTACCCCCGCTGACAGCCTGCAAAACCCACAAGCACTGATATACTGGCTTCACTGTGCAGACAGGATAAGTAGGTGTAGGTCTCAGAGGCTTTCTATCTAGATGCCTCTAGGCACACTATAATGAGTCACCATAAGGCAACAAAGGATATGTTAGCCTCTTTTTTTTTTTTTTTTGGTATTCTAGAAAGAGTTTTTCATATGATTTTTACTTATTATAATAATGCTATAAAAGTGGGGAAGGTAATTGTCTATATAATCTATGAAGGGATGTAAACTTTCAAATTCAGAAACCCCTGGAAGAGTGCTCTCAGAATGGAAAATCATTCTGGCTCACAGATTCCTGAGAGAAGAGAAATCTAAGGAAAGAGGGTTACATAGTTAACATGCTCCATTGTACACAGTTTTAAGAGAGACAGGAGGCAGAGAAACTCCAGGCAGACAGGAACAGGTACCTGGTGGAAACTCTACCTTCAAGCTAAATGTAGCCTGGCCTGTGGTCGAAAGCGAGAACTTCGGTTTCTGTTTGCCTGCTCTCTTCCAGTTGTTTCTTTCTAAAGTGTGTGCGTTTTTTTTTTTAATCAATCAAATGTTGCCTTCTTCAAAACTACCTATGGCCTGGCCTGCCTGCATCATGTGCCTATAAAGACCCCAGACTCAGCCAGTAGAGAGGAGAAGCAACTTGACTTCAGAGATGGTGGCTTCAGGGGAGAGCAACCTGCCCTTCCCATTCCCTTTCCAGCTCCAGTCTCCACTGAGAGCTGCTCTCATTGCTCAATAAAATTCTTTGCATTTACCACCCTTCAATTTGTCCATGTGACCTCATTCTTCCTGGTCACTGGACAAGAATTCAGGGCCCACCAAGTGCAGATACCCAAAACAGCTGTCATACTGGCCCTTTGCCCTTGCTAGTGGAGGACAGCCACCTTATGTGATGACGCAAAGGGCCCAGTGAGCTGATGCACTGCTGTCCATAGACAGCGGAACTAAGAGAGCACTGTAACACACCCTTTGGGGCCTTGAGGTCATAGGCACTCCTACTTAGATGCTGCCACAGGGCCTGCATAAAGTCTGCTCCTGCCAGCACTGAAGTGACTGGCCACTTCCTACACTTGCTTGCCTATGTGCTCACTCCTGTGAGGGGTGGAATGCAGCAGGTCTGAGTGAACAGAGTTTGTTCCTACTGGTGCCGAAGCACCTGACCAGTTCCCACTCTTGTTCACTTGCATCCTCCCTTCTGGGAGAGGTTGAGCAGGACAGGCGGAGTAAATGAGGCACCCCTGTCACAAGTCCCAGGAAGGGGTCAAGAAAAAATCCTGAATCATCTTGAGGCTCACCCAGGACTTGTCACAAGGGTAAATAAATGCAGATCTGTTTCTTCACTTTTTTCTACCAAGAATTCTTGTCCTCATACTTTCCTCTGAAGGCACATGATGCACCAGACCTCTGAGTGGCCAATGAAGGGTGAATGACACAGCTACAGAGGACAGAATGTGACCCTGCTACCTCTCTCTTTCTTTCAGGTGAAAAGAATGTTGGCTCTGTTTCCCTTCACAGAGGTCTATCTATTGCCTGGGACTGGGATAAAGTCCTGAGGCAACTGGAGACATCTGGTTGAGGCCACTCCCCAGTGTTGCCATAAGGCCTCTAGAATTGGCTCAGTCCCCAATTGCCCACTAGGGAATTGGCCAAGATCCCCAGATTTTTCTGTTACTTTTCTTTCCTTCTTTCATGGTCTGAAATGGCTCCTATCTTTCATAATGTTGAGGATGTTGCTACAAACTGCAGAAATGTTACTAGGTAGAATGAGCTAATTTAGCCAAGCCATCAGATATGCAATTCAGAACAATGCAATTTCCATCTGTTCTTAGAGGTGTCACCCCCACAGCCACAGGTGTGTATGGTGCACAGTGGCTCCCCTCTCTGCCCCCTCCACTCCCAGATGGGACACTGAGGCATGTCCACTGCATGCATGTGCAGTGCCCAATGGCTTTGTGGGGCAGGAAAGAGCTACAGTCACCATGGAGCCTCAGGGCAGTCTTGGGGGCCAGGAGCCCCATGCAGCTGGTTGGCCATCATTTCCTGCTCATCATTCCCTCTCACCATGAGCGCACAAAGTCTTTCCTCCCCTTGCTGAGGAGTCTAGCTCAGTCTGAACCAGAAGAAGGATACAGTGATTAAAAAAACCCATTTCATAAGCAAGAGGTTCTCCACCTGCCCCCCCAACACTTAAGCTGGGTTTTTTTTTAATCTTTTTCTATGCAAGAGGGTCTTTTTTTCCTACCTTAGCACTCTGCTTGTGACAGGGAAGCAATGGAGTGACCCCACCAGCTGATAACTGCAAATTTGAAAAGGCCCATCTGGAACCTAACCTAAATAAATCCATGCACCCCCTGTGACACCTTTTTGTCCCAAACTTGATTCCAAGCTTCAAGTTGAAGCCCTAGAAAGGAAAACTAGATCTGAGGAATTCAAAGCCTGACAACAGACACAGCGTAGATGGGCAGGACTAATTCTTGCTGATTAAGTCCTCACTTCATGATAGGAGGCCAAGCTCCATGGCATAGATGAGGCCCAGGGAACCCAAACGTTGGTTACAGCAGGAAGGATGGAAGCATAGGTGAGTGCAAATAAATCCTATTTTCCAGCCCCCTATCTTCATGGGTGCAGGTCACACCAGCACTCATGGGCAGCATCTGTCTAAGGTTGCCAGGACTCATGGATAAAAAGATGAAAGGAAAAAGAGGTATGCCTTTTTGTTCTCTCCCTCACACCCTGGGTTTTCACTGAAAGAGGGTAGGGAAATAAGGCATGCCTATTTCCCCTCTCTGTTTCAGAGTGGGCAACCAACCATCCTTACCATCTTTAGTCCATACTCCTCTGGAGTGTATCCTGAAACATTGGGACTTCTTTGACCCTCAGACTCTGGAGGAAAAATGCCTCATGTCTCTCTGCGCAAAGGTTTGGGCAAATTATAATCTGCAGGAAGGACTGGATTGGCTTTTAGGAAGAAAACATTCATTTTGATATCATCCTTCAATTGGACCTTTTCTGTAAATGCAAGGGCAAATGGTCTAAGGCCCCATATGTGCAGGCTTTCTTTACCTTGCAGGGTAATACAAACATTTGCCAACAGTGTAGGATTGATCGAGCCTTCTTGTGTGCCATCTCAGGAGAGGCCGCAACAGTCCATCCTGGGGAACTGAAAAAAACAAACCTCAGAGACACCTCCAGCAGGGGAGCCAGCTCCCTCTGGCCCTGCTACTCTAGGTCCACCTTGTCCTCCTTACCCAGTTTATCTCCGTCTCTTGACTCCTCCTATAAATCCTCACTCTAGACAAGACACAGTATCACTCATGGCTCTCCAACAGATGCCTGGTGAATTTGACTCCAGTAAAATCCAGGTCCCCTTCTCTCTACAGGATTTAAGGCAAAATAAGGCGGATCTTGACAAATTTGCAGATGACCTTGACAGATATATAGAGGCTTTCCAGAATTTAACCCAAATATTTGAACTCTCCTGCAAAGATGTTATGCTACTTTTGAATCAAACTCTGACTACCGCTGAGAAGCAGGCCACTCTGCAAGTGGCAGAGAGATTTGGGAATGACCTTTGTATCTCATATAGTGTCAGGGAAGGGGACAAACTTTATCCAACTGGAGGAGAAGCAGTACCATTGGATGACCTTAAATGGGATCCCAATGATGAGATGGGAGATGGAAGAGGAAATACTTTCAGGTGTGCATAATGGACGGCTTATGTAGGACTAGAACTAAGACTCACAATTATACCAGCTATTCATGACAGACCAGGGATTTGATTAGAATCCCACTTTCTTCCTGGAAAGGCTAAGAGAGACCTTGGTAAAGCATACTTCTCTATCTCCTGATTCAGTTGAGGGACAACTAAACTTAAAAGATAAATATATTACTCAGGAAGCCCCTGATATCAGGAGGAAGCTACAGAAACAGCCCATTGGACCAAATAGTACTTTAGAAAACCTCCTGAAAGTGGCCACGTTGGTCTTTTACAATAGAGATAGGGAGGCCCGGGGCGGGGGGAGAGAGAGAGAGAGAGACAGGAAAAATGCAGAGGCTTTAATGGTCATCATGCAAGCCCACAAACTCCAGAATCCCTGAGGTTTATCTGTGAACTGTTTCAAATGTGGCAAGCCACAGCATTTTAGGAAGGATTGCCCAGGCAGCATGAGGACGCCATCTCAACCCTGTCCAATCTGCAATGGGGACCACTGAAAGGCGGACTGTCCCTGGGGACGCTGGCCACCAGGTTCAGAGCCAATCTCCCAAATGGTTCAGCAGGACTGATGGGTCCCAAGGCTCTTCTCCCCGACCCCGGTGGTCCACACCACGATTACCATCCAAGAGCCCTGGGTAATTCTGGAAATTGAAGGGAGGAAAGTAGATCTCCTTCTGGACACTGGGGTGGGGCTCTCAGTTCTCCTTTCCAATCCAGACTCCGTCTCCTCTCTTAGCATGACCCATGAGGAGCGTCTTAGAAGGGTCCTTAACCTGATATTTTTGCGAACCCCTTGGCTGTAGCTGGGAAAACCTATTGTTCTCCTATGCCTTTCTAATTATGCCCAAAACCTGAAAACCCAGCTCCTCTTTTGGGCAGGGATATTCTGGCCTATATGGGGACCACCATCCTGATGGTCCCAGGACAAACTCTTTGTCTCCTTCTGGTGGAGACCATTAACCCAGATGTTTAGGCAACTGAAGGCAAAAGTGGCCAAGTTACAACTGCTACACTGGTCCAGATCCACCTTAAGAATCCCGCCTCCCAAGAACTTCATGACTAAAACACCACAACCATTGGCAACAAAAGCCAAAATAGACAAA
>CAUYLG010063896.1:0-101429 GCA_963573385.1 Cacajao melanocephalus | reverse complement strand
TGATCCGCCAGCCTTGACCTCCCAAAGTACTGGGATTACAGGCATGAGCCACTGTGCCTGGCCTGACTTCTTATTTTGTTGATTGTTTCCTTTGCTAACAGAAGCTTTTTAATTTCATACAGTCTCATCTATTTATTTTTGCTTTTGTAGCCTGAGCTTTTGGTGCGATATCCAAAACATTATTGCCAAGGCCAGTGTTGAGGAACCTTTCCCTTTTGTTTTCTTCTGGGAGTTGTGTGGTTTCTGGTCCTACACTTAGGTCTTTAATCCATTTTGAATTGATTTTTGTGTATGGTGTAAGATAAGGGGTCTTATTTTATGCTTTTACCTATGGAGCTACAGTTTTCCGAGCATTATTTATGGAAAAGGTTATTCTTTTCCCATTGTATCCTTATGGTGCCCTTGTCAAATAATTAGTTGACTACGGCCGGACATGGTGGCTCATGCCTGTAATCCCAGTACTTTGAGAGGTCAAGGCGGGCGGATCACCTGAGGTCAGGAGTTCGAGACCAGCCTGGCCAACATGGTGAAATGCTGTCCCCACTAAAAATACAAAAAATAGCTGGGCGTGATGGGCATCTGTAATCCTAGCTACTCAGGAAGCTGAGGCAGGAAAATCGCTTGAACCTGGGAGGTGAAGGTTGCAGTGAGCCAAGATCATGCTATTGCACTCCAGCCTGGGTGACAGAGTAAGACTGGGTGACAGAGTAAGACTCCGTCTCCAAAAAAAAAAAAATTAGTTGACTGCATCTGACTTTAAAGTAAGTGGATGGACCCACTTTTAAAATGTCCTTTCTCTTTCTTCACCCCTAAAGTCTACAACATTGAGGAAAAAAAAAAAGCCAGGTGGGAGGCCGGGTGCAGCAGCTCACACCTGTAATCCCAGCACTTTGAGAGGCCCAGGTGGGTGGATCACTTAAGGTCAGGAGTTCGAGACCAGCCTGGCCACCATGGTGAAACCCCGTCTCAACTAAAAGTTCAAAAATTAGCCAGGCATCGTGGCAGGCACCTGTAATCCCAGCTGAGGCAGGAGGCAGGAGAATGGCTTAGACCTAGAAGGCAGAGGTTGCAGTGAGCCAAGATCACACTACTAGAGAAAGATTCTGTCTCAAAAAATAAAAAAAGGCAGATGGGTAAAAAGAAGGCAAAACTTGAGAATAAGGAAATATAATTCATCCACAAACACAACTCAACTTATCCTAGATGGTGTGACTTTTCCAACCTAGTCACAGAAATATGACAAACAGCAATGCAAGAGGAATAATGTCACAGCTAAGACTGTATCGGCTAATTAGTGAACACTGTAATTTAAAAAGAGGTGCTAGACACGATGAAACTTTGAAGACGTAGAATACTCAAGGATTAGAATATCACAGGTGGTTTGTTTTTCTGGTTACAGAGTCTGTAAGTAACTCAGTTAATTTCAAAACGTATTCCTTCAGTGGAGATAACAGGAGTTAGTTACATGGGCATAGTCTATGCCATCAAAGAGCTCACAGTCTGGTTGGAAATCAGACATATTAAGAGAACATGTTGAAAAGAATGAGGAAAAGGCAGACAGCTAGGCAGGGGAATTTTAGGAGCAGTGAGGAAGGAGAGGTGAAAGAAGGTAAGGCTTTCTGGCAAGGTGCACCTAAGCTGAATCACAACAGTGGGGACTTTGCCAGACACAGGGAGAGGGGCTTGCCTAGGGCACCAAGGGGAGGAGACAGTCTCACCTTAGTGCTTGGTGTGAAGAAGACACTCAGGAGAGAAAGATCTTGGGGATTGGGGAAGCTGTGGGCACTTGGAGCACAGAGGGAGTCTGCAGAGAGAAACTGGACAGCTTGGCCTGCACCTGCTCTGCTGAAAAAGACTTGGGGCTTATCCCATGGAGCGGGAGAACCAAGGAGAAGTTGTTAGCATGAGCTCACACCTGTAATCCCAGCACTTTGGGAGGCCGAGGCGGGTGGATCATGAGGTCAGGAGTTCAAGACCAGCCTGGCCAAGATGCTGAAACCCCGTCTGTACTAAAAATACAAAAATTAGCTCGGTGTGGTGGTGGGTGCATGTAATCCCAGATACATGGGAGGCTGAGGCAGAGAACTGCTTGAATCCGGGAGGCAGAGTTTGCAGTGAGCTGAGATCGCACCACTGCACTCCAGCCTGGGCGACAGAGCAAGACTCCATTTCAAAAAAAAAAAAAAGTTGTCAGCATGAGAGTTAAATGAAATAAGAAAACCCTCTAGTTCCCTTAATGAAGCCTAACCTCCAAGAATGGCAAGGGATGGAGAACATTTACACTGTGGATGGATTGATCAAGCCTTGTACCCCTATTTGTAACCAACAAGGGAATCCCCAGCTTTGTGTGGTGACAGTATCATAGCCAATGAGGTTTATCCTAGGCACGATTATTGCTAATTAAAACCAAGGGAATCCTGAGGGCAACACGGATTTGGGGAGACAGAAGGTGTCGAGCTAGTGGTTAGACATGCTCCTCTAAAACATCTAGGGTCAGTACATGGTGGAGTCACAAATTCGAGAAAGGGGAATGAGGGAAGTGAGTGGAGAAGGGAGCTTGGGATTACATTTTGTGTTCAACATTTATGAGGTTGAGTGAGAAAGCGTCCACCAAGCACAGGGAAGGTGGCATCAGGGAAGGGCAGAGTGAGCCAGAGAGTGTTGTTGGGAGACCCAAGAGATCTGAGTTTCCTCTGTGCCGAAGGCAGAGTCCAGAAGGTGAGGAGGGTGGAGGCTGCTGGGCTGCAGGGAGGGAGACAATGGGGAGCAGAAGAAATAAAAGAGCAAAGGCATGCCACCCTTTGGAGAATCAGGGGTTTAAAGGGAATATGTTAGTTTGCTAGGGCTGCCATAATGAAGTACCCATGGGGCAGAAATTAATATTTTCTCAGTTTTGGAGGCTGGATGTCCGAGATCAAGGGGCTGGTTTCCCCTGAGGTTGCTCTCCTTGGCTTGCAGACCGTCGCCTTCTCCCTGAGTCTCCCTTCTGTGTGTGTCTGTGTTCTCATCTCCAATTCTTTTTCTTTTTTTTTTTTTAAGATGGAGTCTCACTCTGTCGCTCAGGCTTGAGTGCAGTGGTGTGATCTAAGCTCACTGCAACCTCTGTCTCCTGGGTTCAAGTGATTCTTCTGCCTCAGCCTCCCCTCCCGAGTAGCTGGGATTACAGGCATGCCTGGCTAATTTTTGTATTTTTAGTAGAGACGGGGTTTCACCATTTTGGCCAGGCTGGTCTCGAATTCCTGAACTCAGGTGATCCACCCGCCTTGGCCCCCACAAAGTGCTGAGATTACAGTCTTGAGCCACTGCGCCTGGCCCTCATCTCCAATCCTTATAAGGACATCAGTCATAGTGGATTACAGCCCATGGGAATGACCTCATTGTAACTTAATCACCTCTTTAAGGAGCCTGTCTCCAAACAGAGTCACATTCTGAGGTACTGGAGGTTAGGAATTCTACATGTAAATTTTAGGAAAATGCAATTCAGCCAATAACAGGGGAGAAGAGAAATTTTATGTTAGCTAGAGGGGCCCATGAGGCTGGGAGGAGTTGCCCCACTTAGAATGAGAAAGACCTGCGGATGCTGCCGGACATCTCAGGCAAGGCACTGGCAGAAAGAGCTGAGAGAGAGGCTGGCTCACACAGCAAGGCCTCAGGGCGGCAGGGAGGGAATCAGACCAAGGACACGTGCGGTCGGGAAGAGTGGATGTAGCGAAGACATTAGGGCGTGGAGAGAGGTTTAAGGGACTGATTGGGGAGGAATATTAGGAGAGGAAGAACACTGACCGTATTTGTCTTAGTTCGTTTGTGCTGCTCCAACAAAATACCAAAGACTGGGTAATTTATTGTATTTTATTTTACTTTAAGTTCTGGGATGCATGTGCTGAATGTGCAGGTTTGTTACATAGGTATGCATGTGTCATGGTAATTTGCCGTACCTATCAACCCGTCATCTAAGTTTTAAGTGCCGTATGCATTAGATATTTGTCCTAATGCTCAAGACTGGATAATTTTTAAACAATAGAAATTTACTTCTCATTGCTGTAGTTGCTAAGAAGTCCAAGGTCAAAGTGCCAGCAGGTTGTATGTCTGGTGAGGGCTGCCCTCTGCTTCCAATATGGTGCCTGTTGCTGCATCCTCCAGAGGTGACAAACCCTGTGTCCTTCCATGGCAGAAGAGTCAGAAGGGCAAGAGGTGGTCCCCACACCTTCAAGTTCTTTAATAAAGGCACCAACTAAATCCATGAGGGCAGAGCTCTCATGACTTAATCACCTCCCAAATGTCCCACCTCTTATTGTTGTTGCACTGGGGATTCAGTTTCAACATACATTTTTGAGGAGACACTATCATCCAAACCACAGCAGTGTTCATGCCTGATTCCCTCCATTTTCATCTCACAGGAGGCAAGGTTGTTGTTGAAGATGAGGGAATAGGGGCTGGAGTTGAGAACGGATAAGATTCAGGAAATTCGGGTTAGAGAAGGAGGTAACCAAACAACATCACTAATGGGTTAACGGGCAGCAGTGAAAGATCAGCCAAGTTGGGAGACCATCGATTGATGGTGTGACGTCACATGGCTAAGCACTATCTGGAAAATAGGGTGGAAATATAGCTGTACGGGCTAGCGGGGTTTGTCTGCCAGCATCTCTGTACCTGAGGGTGGTTCTTGTTTTGCTGTAGAAGCTGCCATTCTTGAGGAGGGCTCTGACCCTTCATTTTGCAGAGTCTGTTTTCAGAGCAAGGCTCTGATTGAATGATCTAGTGTCCAGTGTAATGTAAGGTCCTGTCTCCTCTGTGTGACTGTGTCACCCAGTAGCCAGTTGGCCACTGTTCTAGCTCTGATACTTGGGGGAAACTGTGATAGGTTATACAAAGAGGCACTAAAATCTGAGCCCCTGAAAAATTGTTATGGATTTCTTATACACATAGAAACCATTCACCACTCAGTGACACTTGTGAAAATCTGCCTGAATAAAAGCCAGCAGAAAAGAAGTACATTAAATTAGTCCACATTACTGGAGAGAGAAGTTGGCGTGTGAAGATTAGCAGGAGAAATAATGTCCTTTTTTGGATACTGCCACCTTTTAGGTAAATGCCCAAGAACTAAAGAATGTAGATCGGTTATAGGAGTTATAATTCCTACTACATTCTCACGTTTACCTATATGATTTCCTTAAGTAATCTGCAATGCTATGAAGATGATATTATGACCATTAAAGGAAAAAGATTCTGAGTCTGATAAACTTTCCCAAGATCAGCAGCTGGTAATTGGTGAGCTAATTGTTCCTGACCCCAGGCCTACACTCTTCCCCCACACAGGCACACCTTATTTTATTGGCACTGCTTTACTGCACTTTGAAAAATTGTTGTTGTTGTTGTTTTTAACGAATTGAAGGTTTGTGGCAACCCTAAGTTGACCAAGTCTATCAGCACCATCTTTCCAAAAGCATATGCTCATTTTGTGTTTTTGTGTCACAGCTTGGTAATTCTCATAATATTTCAAGCGTTTTCATTATTATATATCTGCTATGGTGATTTGTGATCAGTGACCCTTCATGTTACTATTGTAATTGTTTTGGAGTACCATGAACCGTGCCCATATAAAAAAGTGAACTTAATAAATAGTGTATATGTTCTGACTGCTCCACTGACCCACAGTTCCCCTGTCTCTCTCCCTCTCCTAGGGCTGTCCTATGCCTTGAGTCACAATAATATTGAAATTAGGCCAGTTAATAACCCAATAATGGCCTCTACGTGTTCAAGTGAAGAGTTGCAAGTCTCTCCTTTTAATCAAAAGCAATAAATGATTAAGCTTAGTGAGGAAGCATGTCAAAAGTCAAAATAAGCCAGAAGCTAGGTTTTCTGTGCCAAATAGTTAGCCAAGTTGTGAATGCAAAGGAAAACTTCTTGAAGGAAGTTAAAAGTGCTACCCAAGTGAACATACAAATGGTAAGGAAGAGAAACAGCCTTTTTGTTGTTAGGAATGAAGTTTGAGTGCTCTGGATAGAAGATCAAACCAGGCACAACATTCCCTTAAGCCAAAGCTTAATCAGGGCAACACTGTAACTCTCTTCAATTCTGTGAAAGCTGAGAGAGGCCAGGAAGCTGAAGAAGAAAAGTTTGAAGCTAGCAAATGTTGGTTCATGAAGTTTAAAGAAAGAAGCTGTCTCTATAACATGAACACATAAGGTGAATTCGGAGGGCTGATGGAGAAGCTGCAGTAAGTTATCTGGAAGATCTAGCTAAGACCACTGATGAAGATGATTACACTAAACAACAGATATTCAATGTAGACAAAACAGCCTTCTATTGGAAGAAGATGCCATTTGGCCTTTCACAGCTTCAAAGGACAGGCTCACTCTCTTGTTAGGGGCTCGGGCAGGTGGTGACTTGAAGTGGAAACCAATGCTCATTTACCATTCTGAAAAGCCTAGGGCCCTTAAAAATTAGGCTAAATTTGTGTGTTCTTATAAAGGATGCTCTGTAAGTAGAACAACAGAGCCTAGATGAGAGTATCTCTGTTTACAGCATGGTTTACTGAACACTTTAAGCCCACTGTTGAGACCTACGGCTAAGAAAAAAAGATTTCTTCCAAAATATTGTTGCTCATTGACAATACACCTCGTCATCCAGGAGCTCTGATAGAGATTTCAAGAAGATGAATGTTGTTTTCATGTCTGCAAACATGACATCTGATTTGGTTTGGCTGTGTCCCCACCCAAATCTCATCTTGAATTGTAGCTCTCATAATTGCCATGTGTTGTGGGAGGGACCTAGTGGGAGATAATTGAATCATGGGGGTGGTTTTCCCCATACTGTTCTCGTGGTAGTGAATAAGACTCACAAGATCTGATGACTTTATAAGGGGTTTCCCCTTTCACTTGCCTATCATCATTCTCTCTTGTCTACCACCATGTAAGACGTGCCTTTCACCTTCTGCTATGACTGAGGCTTCTTCAGCCAGGTGGAACTGTGAGTCCATTAAGTGCCTCTCCTTTATAAATTACCCAATCTCAGGTATGTCTTTATCAGCAGCATGAAAACAGATGGATACAACATTCATTCCGCAGCCTATGGATCAGAGTTATTTCAACTCGCAAGTCTTCTTAGTTAAAAATACATTCCATAAGGCTATATCTGCCATAGAGAGTGATTCCTCTAATGGACCTGGGCAAAGTCCATCGAAAACCTTCTGGAGGACTATTTGTAATCCAAAGGATAAATGCTTGAGGGGATGGGTACCCCATTCTCCATGATGTGCTTATCTCATATTGCATGCCTGTATCAAAACATCTCATGTGCCCCATAAATATATACACCATGTATCCACAAACATTTTAAAAAGTAATTTAAAAATTTAAAAAAAAAAAACCTTCTGGAAAAGAATCACCATTCTAGATGCCATTAGGAACATTTATGATTAATGGGAAAAAGTCAAAATACCAACATTAACAGGAGTTTAGAGGTTGATTCCAACCTTCGTGGATCACTTTGAGGGGTTCAAGACTTTAGTGGAGGAAGAAACTGCAGATGTGGCAAAAACTGCAAGAGAAATAGAATGAGAAGTGAAGCCTGCAAATGTGACTGAATTGCTGTAATTTCATGATCAAACTTGAACTTAGGAGGACTTACTTCTTATGGATGAGCCAAGAAAATAGTTTCTTGGGGTGCAATCTACTCTTGGTGAAGATGCTGTGCACACTGTTAGAATGACCACAGGGGATTTAGAATATTACATCAGCTTAGTTGATAAAACAGTGGTAAGCTTCGATCGGATTTTGACTCCAGTTTTTTTGTTTTTTGGGTTTTTTTTGAGACTGAGTCTCCTCTGTTGCCCAAACTGGAGTGCAGTGGCATAATCACGGCTCACTGCAGCCTCAACTTCCCAGGCTAAGGTGATCCTCTCACCTCAGCCTCCCGAGTAGCCAGACTTCAGGCATGTGCTACCACGCCTAAATAATTTTTCGTGTTTTTAGTAGAGGTGGGGTTTTGCCATGTTGCCTAGGCTGGTCTCGAACTCCTGGGCTCAAGCAATCCTCCTGTCTCAGCCTCTCAAAGTGCTGGGATTACAGGTGTGAGCCACCACACCCAGGCTTGACTCCAAGTTTGAAAAAAGTTTTACTGTGGGTAAAATGCTGTCATACAATATTGCATGCAACAGAGAAACTTTTTGTGAAAGGAAAAGTCAGTCGATGAGGCAAACTTCATTGTTGTCCTATTTTTAAAATTGCCACAGCCGGCTGGGGCAGTGACTCATGCCTGTAATGCCAGCAGTTTGGGAGGCCAAGATGAGAGGATTACTTGAGGCCAGAAGCTTGAGACCAGCCTGGGCAACATAGTGAGATCCTGTCTCTACAAAAAATTAAAAATGAAAAAAAAATTATTTTAAAAAGAGACATTGCCACAGCCACCCCTTCCTTCAGCAACCACCACGCTGATCACAGCAGCCATCCACATCGAGGCAAGACCCTCCCTCAGCAAAAAGATTATGACTTGCTGATGGCTCAGATGACCATTTTTTAGCAATAAAGTATTAGGTACTTTTTTTTTTTTGACATAATGCTATCACACACTTAACAGACTACAGTATAGTGTAAACATAATTTTCATATGCACTGGAAAACAAAACATTCATGTGACTTACTTTATTGTGATACTCATTTGTTGTAGTGGTCTGGAATCAAACCCACAATATGTCCAAGGCATGCCTGTATTACCCAGAGAGAAAGTTACACTGAAATGAAACATACTAGGTGAATTACAGTGTAGATGGCAGAAAAATGTGACAAGTTCTACGTAGCATGTCCACCGTAGTAACCTTCACCACTGGGGGCCAGTCAGATATAATCCATTGCAGGGATGTCTGTCGTGTCCAGGTTTCAGGGAACCTACTTTGAGGATATAAGAATTATGTCTACTCTTCTCTGTTTCTGAGGCCTTATAAGGCCTGATGATTGTGGAGTTAGGAGTAGTATAATGTAAGAATTAGAAGCAGTCAGAGAGGCTGGGTGCAATGGCTCATATCGGTAATCCCAGCACTTTGGGAGGCCAAGGTGGGCAGATTACCTGAGGTCAGGAGTTGAAGACCAACCTGGCCGACATGGCAAAACCCCATCTCCACTAAAAATACAAAAATTAGCCAGGCATGGTGGCAGACACCTGTAATCCCAGCTATTTGGGAGGCTGAGGCCGGAGAATCACTTGAACCCGGGAAGTAGAGATTGCAGTGAGCCAAGATTGCACTGCTGCACTCCAGCCTGGGTGACAGAGTAAGACTCTGTCTCAAAAAAAAAAGCAGTCAGAAAAATGAGCACGTCTGTCTTTTCAGTTCTAGAGACCTAACTCCTCTTGAATAGGAAAGGATACATATGCTAATTATGCCTAAGGATTTGTAATCCTGATTTTAACCCAGCCAAAAGTTAAATGGTGTTTATTTTACTTTGGTATCACCAGCACACTGAAACTCCTTGCAGCCTTGCCACAGACCCACTGGGAGGGTTAAAAGAAAGTGTTCTTTCTCTTCATCCCTGTGCCTCTTATACTACTTCCTTTTCTCAGAATAACAATCCATCCCGCAGAGGTCAGTGCGAAAGAGGAGGTATGCCCTCTTCTAAATGGCTCAGTCTTTGAATGTAGTCAGGACATTTTAAATCATAGCTTGCATAAAAGATTCCCCTTCCCACAGCCAAAATAGTTGTTCTCTGCTTTTCATTATGACATATAATCTTTAAAAGAAAAACAGAACTTGAAACTTATACCCACCATCTCTTTCAAGTTGTCCCTGGTTCCTCTTTTCTTTTCAGGATTGAAATTGCCTTCCCTCTTTTCAGGATTGAAATTGCCTTCCCTCCCAGTCACTTCAGGTAGATGAATGTGCTTTGCTCTCTATTCCTAATGTGGGATAGTGATCAGGCTTGATGAATTTCTTCCAACTCTCCCACTGACTTACTATGCCCCTCACCGCTATTCATTGGCACTGGCTGGAAAAAAATTATATGCAGCCTGGTATAGTGGTACACACCTGCAGTCCCAGCTGCTCAGAAGGCTATGGCAAGGAGTTGAGGGCGGTAGTACCCCATGATCATGCCTGTGAGTAGCCGCTGCCTTCCAGCCTGGGACAACATAGCGAGACCCCATCCATAAATAAATAAACAAATAAACAAATACAAATCACACTCAGTGGATAAATGGAATGTGGTATATACATACAATGAAATAGTATTCCGCTTTGAAAAAGAAGGAAATTCTGCCATATGCAACAACATGGATGAGCCTGGAGAACTATATGCTGAGTGGAATAAGCCAGTCACTGGAGAATAAATACTACCTGATTCTGCTTATATGAGGTATCTAAAATAGTCAAACTCACAGAAACAGAGAGTGGAACGGTGGGTGCCAAGGTCTAGCGGGAGAAGGAGATGGGAATTCCTGTTCAGTGGATCTCAAGTCATGCAAGGTGAGTAAGTTCTTGAGATCTGCCGTACAACACTGTACCACCATTAACAAAACTGTATTGTGCACTTAAATATTTGTTAAGAGGGTAGATTTCATGTTAAGTGTTCTTACTACAGTAAAGAAAAAAAAAAAAGAAAGAAATCACACTCAGCTTCCAGTTAAGTAGATTCAGACACAATTTTCAGTGAGTGTAGAGAGAAGAGAGCCCAACTAGACTGTGGTCAGAAGATAGGGACTGGCCACCGCAGGTGTCCCTGGGGAAGAGACTTTGTAGTTTGAGCACAAGTTTTCTCAAATGAAGTTATCTGCTCTGCCTTACAGGGTCCTGTGAGGATCTAATTAGATGCCTGTTTGTGAGTTTTGAAATACAAAGTGATGATAATTTAAGTAAACACATATTCACAAAGGCCTCCCAAAAGATCTTCCTGACTTTATGTGATTCACTAACCCAGGCCTGTCCTCTCTACTTTGGGTCTTCTTAAGTAGCTATTGTGGAGTGAGGGGTTTTAAGAATTGTAAGTGAGGGAGTTTATAGAGTGCTTACTTCTTAAATAGGAGGAATTCCATTCAACTGCGTTTTCTGTTTTGTACTTCCACTGAAGGACAGATTAACAGAGGAGCTGGGGAAGGAAAGGAAAGGAAGGAGTCTATAAGCCTCACCATCAGGTGCCTATACAGTGTCTGGGGAGACTAGATCTACTCATATAAAAACAACTGCCCAGCAATACAAGGCTTATTATCTGATTGTTTCACAAATAGATGATATGAGTCATGGTTAAATGGCTTGCCTGGGTGATACAGCAGAGATAATTATTCTGCAAAATACACTTGAATGTGCCCTATGGGAGATGCGTGGCTAAAACTGTTAACTACATCTGGGATGAACAGTCTGGAAAGAAAGCATGGACCAGAATGTGAAAGAGATCAACTCAACACCCATGGAGCCTTAAAACCCCCTTTCTAACTTTCAGAGAAAATCTGCTGCTGTTGGCTATGAGGTCTCAACAGCGTTAGTGGGATTTCCCCAATCTAACACTCAAAAAGACCCTTAGCTATCACCTTTCCAGGACCAGAAAAGAGACCTTATGAACTCAGTGACGGGACTGAAACAGTCACTCTCTACTGCAATGGTTTCCTCTGGGGATAAAAAGGAATGGGATAGGAGTGAAGAACATATACTTTATCTGTAGGGCTTCATTTCATAGGAGAGAGAGAAAAGGGAAAAAGAAAACAAATTCAGCGGGATGCGGTGGCTCATGTCTGTAATCCCAGCACTTTGGGAGGCCAGGAGTTCGAGGCTGGCCTGGGCCACATAGTGAGACCCAAGGTTGGTTTAATCTACAGACGCAAAACCCATGGATCCAGAAGGCCAATTGTATTTTTTTTTCCCACCCTGAAAGTTGGTATTGAATATTTTAGAGTAGTTTCAAAACAACATCAGGATGCTTCTTTCTTCTTCATTTCATTTATTTACCAACTTTCAGCCTTTTTATTTCTACTTCTTACTTCTACTGGTGTTTGCCATTTATTGTTGATTAATTTCAACTTCCTCAAGGCATGTGCAACAAATGTGAAATTTACTTTTGGAAGAAAGAACTTATCTCATAGATCAAGTGAGTGTCTAATGGAAAAAAAAAAAACACCTCCATTAGAGCTTATTTCTTAAAATCAACGTGAGTTTTTAGTTCTCTGGAAAAGAAAGCGTGGAGGACAAGGAAATATGAGTTGTCATTTTCTTCTCCCAAGCCTCCCTGTCTCATGATCTTGTTCTAGGCGCAAGTGGTCATCTCCTCACCCTGGGCCTAGGAAAGGTCATCTCCTGGACACAGGAGTTGCAAGTATCCTGGAAATAGGGAATTTCCATGCAAGGAACATGACGGTAAAAGCCCGGGAAACAGAAGGGCCACAGCTCCGCCCCAGATATTTTGCCAGGGCTCTTGCCAGGCCACGCTGAATGAAGAAAGATGTCTCTTGTTTTACTTTCGAGAAGACATCTGAGTTAGCCCAGCATATGTGGTTGCGTGTTGCCTGAATAATGGCTTAGAACAGTGCTGTCATCTCCTCTTTTGAGAATCACTGTCTTACTTAGCTACTTTTATTATGGCAGTCTATTTTTCTGTTTTCTTGAGACAGAGTCTGACTCTGTTGCCCAGATTGGAATGCAGTGGCGTGATCTCGGCTCACTGCAACTTCTGCCTCCCTGTTTCAAACAATTCTCTGCCTCAGCCTCCTGAGTAGCTGGCATTACAGGCGTCTGCCACCACGCCCGGCTAATTTTTTTTGTATTTTTAGTAGAAACAAGGTTTCACCATCTTGGCCAGGCTAGTCTTGAACTCCTGACCTCGTGATCCACCCGCCTCGGCCTCCCAAAGTGCTGGGATTACAGGCATGAGCCACTGCACCCAGCCATGGCAGTCTATTACATAGCTCAGGCATCAGACATAATTGAGAACAATCAGCTCAAAGTTTTTAGGTAAATCAGAATAGCTGGAGTTTCTATGATAGCTCCCAAGAGCAGTGGAACCCAGCCAGCAAAGTGAAGAGCTAGGTACCCTGGTCCTAACCTCCCAGGATCCATTCTGAGATTTGCCGATCTGGCAGTCCCTTCAGCAAGATAATTCAGAGAGGTTTCCATAAACCTCAGAGCTTACCTACAGCCACATCCTCACCTAGGAAGTGTCTGCTCCATATACCTTCTTGGAGCTGGAATAGGTCACCCAGAGAGCATACCTGTCCCAGTAGACCAAGATGTCCAGTCCCCTTAAATAATCCAGACTTTGTTTCATCCTCTTCTCTCCTAGCCAGGGCAAGTGTGGCTCTTGAGACACGGGCACACCCGTAGAAGAGGCAGAGGTTTCTGATCCTAGATAATAACCAACAATTATCAAGCGCTTACTGTAAATCTAACACAGTCCTAAGCAATTCAAATACACTAACACTTTTAACCTTCACAACAACCCTCCAAATAGGTACCATTCGTCCCACTTTACAAACGGGAAAGTAGAGAAAGTGACCTGTCCAGGCAGTAGCTGGTGAGGACCCTGGCCCACTCAGGCCGTGTCTCCATAAGCTGTCCTTTCTGGGGATAAGAAAAGGAGAGGAGGTCTTGCACAATTGATTTATTAAAGAGGAAAAGGATAACCATCCCGAGAGATTTTAAAGGCAGAGCAGAAAAACAGTTAAAAACTTAGGCCTAAAAAATTGCTGCCAGATAGCTGTCAAGAGAGACCTCTTGAGAACATGGAGAAGGCAAATATCTGCCTATGAGCTGTTTGATGTGGCTGGTGACATATTAGAGGAAATATAAATGCACTGGGTGACTTATGGGAATGCTGAAAAAATTTGAGTAACATCTAGGTAGAATGTGCATCAGAAACCATTACCAGGCTGAGTGCAGGTAGCTCATGCCTGTAATCCCAGCACTTTGTGAGGCTGAGGCAGGCGGATCACCTGAACCTGGGGGTTCGAGACCAGCCTGACCAACATGGAGAAACCCCCTCTCTACTAAAAACATAAAATTAGCCAGGGGTGGTGGCTCATGCCTGTAATCGCAGCTACTCGAGAGGCTGAGGCAGGAGAATCGCTTGAACCTGTGGTAAGCCGAGATCGTGCCATTGCACTCCAGCCTGGGCAACAAGAGCAAAACTCTGTCTAAAAAAAAAAAAGAAAGAAAGAAACCATTATCTAGCCTAGCAGTTTTAAACAAATGATGGAGCAAATTGCTAGAAAACCCTGGGCCAGAATGGAGTTTCTTATTCTTCGGTTTCGTCGCTCAGACCTTGTGGGGAATGAGGTTGAGAGAGGGAGACTTCATTCCACTCAGGTCTCTGGTTCTGTAAATTCAGAACAACTGGATTGCTTAATCCTGTGCTATATCTTCCCCTTGAAGATTTCCAGCGAGGCAAGTGCTCTTCTGAGAAGTTCTCCTGCTCTAGTTTTTGATCCCTTTCTTCCTGACTGTGAGGGCACGTTGAGAACAGCCTGGTGGGTAGCAGGGAGGCTGCGCCCAGTCCCCAAGGGTGCAGGCGAGCCCAGAGACACTGGGCACCACTCAACAGAGAGGGGCTCTGCTCGGTCTGAGCACGCCCGCCGGCAACCGAAAGCTGCCTTAGACTGCTTGGGAGGCAAGAAGCAGCTTGCTTGCAGAGAGGGAGATTTTCAGCACAGTGCCTAAGAAATTCACCCTATATTAACAAGAAGATTGGGCTGCAGAGTGTGAAAGCTAGGATGGCCCTGGCGTTTTCTAGGCGACAGGCTGAACATGTTCTCTGCTTAGAAAATATTTCAATCGACCACAGCTCTTTCCTGACAGTACCAGTGACTGAGCTCCGGAAAAATAAGGAAGGATATGGATGGGATATGGTGAGTGCCAAGAGATTCCGCTTCCAATTTAGTATTGCTTTCCTTGTGTTTGGGTTTGTATTAGAAAAACAAGCCAGCCGACCATGACTGCTGACTCCATCAATCCAGAACTATACTGGTAAACACTTGAAATTCACCCTTTGCGGTAAAGGAAATTTAAAAAAAAAAAAAAAAAAGCAACAACTGTTTGCCTCTTCTCTTGGTAACATCCAGTCTGTGCTGGAAAACTCCATTACTCCCAGGAAATATGCAGGATGGGCATGTGTTTTTCCAAGCTGATTTTATTACTTTAACCCAGGAACCTCTGTGACATAGATCACAGTGTCATGGCAGTGACTGGGCTGTCTCGGTGGGCATGAGCGTTCAGTGTGTGTGTGTGCCATTTTCCCTAATTATTACAGCATAACTTCCTCTTTGCTTTACCAGACTAAATCTCGACAATGAAGCATGATGTGTAAACTTCTCGTATATTTGCTCTTTTCAGTTCTAGGAAAAATCCGAACAGCAGTGGGCAGTGCCCAACTTCTCATGGCCCAGAAATTCTACCAGTTCAGAGAACTGTGTGAAGAAAACCTGGTAGGTAACACTCTCCTTCTACAATTTCCCTGCTAGCGCCATGAGAAGAACATGTCACCAGGACTGGCCCAACTAAAGTAAAACGGATTTTGAACCAAGTCAAGGTCCACTGGAGTCTCTCACTTGGAACAGAGAATTTTCGGATGAATCTTATTTCCCGATTGTCTTAAAATATTTATTTTTCACTTAAATAATCTTGGAAGAAAAAATCCAATCAAGTTAAAACTATTTTCTGCTTTTTTGGTTACTGAAAATTTTCCATTTTCCTGGCTTTCCTATGGCATCTCTGATTTTATAGTTCTTACCAAAATATGAAACAGCCTTATATTTCAAAAATAATATCACCCAAAAAAATCATTTTGGATAGTGATTTTCTTTCTAAAATAGCAGTCAATGACTATATCCTAATCTGAGTTCTCTGTTTTAATTCAAGAGCCAGAAGTCAAGGGCATCACAAAGTATAGATTTGATCTCCTTGAGACAAATGAAGAATTATCCTTCTTGGACATGCAAAAACAAAGCAAAACAGGTTGGGCACAGCAGTGGCTCACGCCTGTAATCCCAGCACTTTGGGAGGCCAGGGCAGGCGGATCGCCTGAGGTCAGGAGTTCAAGACCACCCTGGCCTATAGGGCAAAACTCCATCTCTACTGAAAATACAAAAATTAGCCAAGCGTGGTGGTGGGTGCCTGTAATCCCAGCTACTCAGGAGGCTGAGGCAAGAGAATCTCTTGAACCTGGGAGGCGGAGGTTGCAGTGAGCCGAGATCACGCCACTGCACTCTAAGCCTGGGAGACAGAGTAAGACTCTGTCTCAAAAAAAAAAAATCTACAAGTATAGCTTTTATTGCTCAATTGTTGGTCAAGCTAGATCTAAAACAAAGGAAATGAAAAGCAACTTGTTTACATTGTGGCAAGTGAAAGCATTATTTGCAATCTAAATGACTTAAAATATGATCTTAGAGGTTTTTTGTTTTTCTTTTATGCCAACAATTGACAGGCATAATTTTGGAGTTTTAACCACTTCTTGTTAACAAGGAGAAATGCAGACTGAAAGAAATGTATGTAGACAGGGATCAACCAAGAGAAAATATAAAGAATGGAAAAGTTGGTAGTCTCCATTCCTCTTTTCTTTTTGTAATCTCTCTTTAGGGCTATACCTGAACCCTGCCCAATACACGCACATTTATAATTAATTTTCCCCTCTCAGAAAAAATAAACTCACCCTTCTTCCAGTTTTTCAGAAATTTATAATAGTATGTGAGATCATTTGTATTAGTAAATTTACTAATCAGTGAATTCAGACAAGGCGCTGTGGCTCACACCTGTAATCCCAGCACTTTGGAGGCCGAGTCGGGTGAATCACCTGAGGTCAGGAGTTTGAGACCAGTCTGGCCAACATGATGAAACCCCGTCTCTACTAAAAATACAAAAAATTAGCCAGGCATGGTGGTAGGCACCTGTAATCCCAGCTACTTGGGAGGCTGAGGCAGGAGAATCACTTAAACCCGGGAGGCAGAGGTTGCAGTGAGCCAAGATTGCGCCACTACACTCCAGCCTGGGCCACAAGAGTGAAACTTCGTCTCAAAAGAAAAATGAATTCAATCCAACAAATATTCTTTATTATTTATTTATTTATTTATTTTTGAGACAGAATCTCGCTCTGTCACCAGACTGGAGTGCAGTGGCGCAATCTCTGCTCACTGCAACCTCTGACTCCCTGGTTCAGGTGATTCTCCTGCCTCAGCCTCCCAAGTAGCTGGGATTACAGGCACACACCACCACGCCCAGCTAATTTTTTGTATTTTTAGTAGAGACAAGGTTTCACCACGTTGGCCAGGATGGTCTTGATCTCCTGACCTCATGATCCGCCCGCCTCTGCCTCCCAAAGTGCTGAGATTATAGGTGTGAGCCACTGCACCCAGCCCAATCCAACAAATATTCTATCAAGCTTCGCTATGGGCCAGGTACAGAACTGTTAATTTGCAAACTTGCCAATGTGTCACAGATCCTAATTAACATGGTTCTCTGTGCTCTAAATATAAGAAAGCTTATGTAAAGCCATATTCCTCAAATATGTACATGAGGAATAGGTACGTGAGGAAGTCAACGTGTACATGATACAAGGACAACAACACACCTTGTTAAAAGAAATATATGATGAGCACGTTGTGAAGAAGAATGCAAACATGGTACAAATTTTAAAGATGAAATCGTAGATAAAAGTTTTGGCCGGGTGCAGTGGCTCACACCTGCAATCCCAGCACTTTGGGAGGCCGAGGCAGGCGGATCACTTGAGGTCAGAAGTTTGAGACCAGCCTGGCCAACTTGGTAAAATCCTATCTCGACTAAAAATACAAAAATTTAGCTGGGCATGGTGGATGGGCGCCTGTAATCCCAGCTACTCGGGAGGCTGAGGCAGGAGAATCACTTGAACTTGGGAGGCGGAGGTTACAGTGAGCCAAGATAGTGCCATTGCACTCCAGCCTGGGCAACAAAAGTGAAACTCCCTCTCAAAAAAAAAAAAAAGTTTTGAAAATTTTGCAGATTTTTTTTTTTGAGACAGAGTTTCACTCTTGTTGCCCAGGCTGGACTGCAGTGCACATGATCCCGGCTCACTGCAATCGCCACCTCCCGGATTCAAGTGATTCTCTTGTCTCAGTCTCCCGAGTAGCTGGGATTACAGGCGGCTGCCACCCAACCAGGCTAATTTTTTGTGTTTTAGAAAAAGAAAGGACAAGAGAAAAGAAAACACTGCAGTGTACCTACATTGTCTGATTCCACTGAACTATCATTTCATACACTGAGGCATTGAAACAATTTAACCAATAGGCCCAGTGAGCTCAAGACTTCACTGAATTTCAAAATATGTCTATTTTAGTTTTAGTTACCAATAAAATAATGCCAAATATATTGTGAGATCATCAAACTATATTTGAGAACCACTTTGTCAAAGCTTGTATCTGTCTATTCTGGAAATCTAAATACTGAGAAACACTTTTTTTTTTTTTTAGTTTACCAAATCAGAATATTACAGAAAAACACTTCCATTAATTCAGACATTGTTAGAATAGATTTTAATACCGAATCAAACACTTACAAACCTTAAAATTTATTTCTTCTAATGAACTTTAGAACTATTGGACACTTTGGGGACTATAAATTTATAAATACATCTATTTATTTATTTATTTTTGAGATGGAGTGTCGCTCTTGTCACCCAGGCTAGAGTGCAATGGCGCGATCTTGGCTCACTGCAACACAACCTCCGCCTCCCAGGGTCAAGCGATTCTCCTGCCTCAGCCTTCCAAGTAGCTGGGATTACAGGTGTGGGCCACCACGCCCGGCTTATTTTTGTGTTTTTAGTAGAGACGGGGTTTCACCACATTGGCCAGACTGGTCTCAAACTCCTGACCTCAGGTGATCCACCCACCTTAGCCTCTCGAAGTGCTGGGATTACAGGCATAAGCCACTGCGCCCGGCCTATATTTATTTTTATTTTGAGCCAATAATACTGGTGCTTAAAAGGACTTAAAACATCTTTATGATTTTGATGGTCATCAACCTTGCACGTTCCAAAATTCTGACGTCATTTTTATTAGGGGTTAGCTTTAAAGTATATACTGGCCTCATGGTATTATAGGACATGGAGTTTCACAGTCTATCCAATTGCCTGAAATACCAAGAGGTCACCAAACCAGATACCAGCTAGGATCTCTTGACATATAGAGGCTGCCACCTATCTAACCATGAATGCCGTTAGCTACTGCTGCAGGTAGTGATGAACAAAGACTATGACATTTTCAGTCCTCTAGCTGGGTTTTTTCTGGTTTAGAGTATATAAATTCAGGTTCATACATTCTGTTATCAGGGATATGTGGATGGGGCAAAGAAAGTCAATGCTGAAACACTAAAGAACGTTTACTAATTATTACTTAGCAAATGGGCCATTTCAGACATATAGATATATGTATGTAGAGATAATGTGTTCTCACGTTTGCTGTATCACATTATAGTGAATTTAAAATGAATAAATTTCCAAATGATTTTGTCAAAGCAGTCATATGATAAAATTACTTCCTATGGTAAAATTACTTTCTATATTAGTAAACATCTTAATTATTAAACACATAGTGCTTTGAAAATCCAACATTTTATTACTAATCATTTGTTTACCCTAGTGTTTTACTTAACATGAATATCTAAACTAATCTTATTTTCGATTCCTTATCTGTTCTCTGGATAAATTGTATGGCATGTAGTCGAATACCAACTCTAATAATAACATACTCTGTATTTTTTTCAAAGATGGTATTTTCATTTAAATATGGTGTTTTAAAATGCATCCTGTAGTAGATCATGCATTCTGGGATTTTTCATGTATTTAGACCCTTCCCCCATACCATATTGAATTGATAGATGTGGTATCACCACAGAAGAGTTTTACAACCTTGGCATTTGAGAATCACTGACTCCAACGGATGAGTGTATAAAATTACCATTTGTAACCTCTCTTAACTCCTGTCTGAAAACCAAAAGGAACTCATCCTTATGTTGTTTGAAATATTTGAAAATGCCTCTTTGACCCTGTGCTTGTCAAGAATTGCCTCTAAAGCATGAATGTTTTTCTTTCTCTTATGCAGAATCCTAATGCTCATCCAAGACCCACCTCCCAGGATTTGGCAGGGTTTTGGGACATGCTGCAGTTGTCCATAGAAAATATTAGTATGAAATTTGATGAACTTCATCAGTTAAAGGCCAATAATTGGAAACAGATGGATCCTCTTGACAAGAAGGTAGAACAATGTAGATTTTGTATGGTTCATTTAAAAACCTGCACAAACACTGGACAGTCTAAATAGGCTTCTGCATTCAGTCCTGCTGTTTACAATGTGAAATGGAGCTGATATCATATTAATTTCATTGTAATGACAATGTTTACATAGTAATCATTTGGGATATCATCTGTAATATGTTTCAGGCATATTTTTAAAGAAAAACCTGTCTTTGTGAATTGGAAAATGGGAATGTGGCATTTTTTGTTAATTAAACTTTAAGTTAAATCATTTTAGTCACTGGAAGGAACTGCCTCCATTTTGCTTTTTAAACTAAAATAAATGACATTTTCAGTGCATGAATCCATAGAGCAAGAGTTCAACTTCCTTACACCCCTAGGATGTGTTTTCAAGAAAAATAGGATGCCCTGAAAAATAACTGACTTTGATAATCATTTCATAAATATAGTAATAAAGACATTACTGTTGTTCAAGCCTAAAAATATATACCATGAAGTTTCACAGTAATTACATAAATGTTGGGATTTTTTTTTTTTTTCAAAAGAGTTTTGCTTTTGGTTGATTTGCCTTGGGGAATATTGCTGACTGGGGTCCGAATGCAACAGTTTAGAAATAAAGACTTAAATTCTTTTACTTTAATTAATTAACTGTAATTTTCACATTTGATTATGGTGTTCAACCAGGCTCACACAGGTATCCAATGTCCAGCTCCCCAGGCTGGCCTGTCAAATATGACTTTTTTAACCCTTTGCTTTCCTATGGCCTCGGGTCAAATAATTCCAAGAAAGTCAACCTCTCAAAATTAGGAATGGCTGTTCCCTTGAAATGCTGGTGACCCTATTCTTTTCAGGTCCCCTCACCTATCAGAAAGCTAACATCAATCCAGTCCATTCTGCTGCCGCATATCATGTTTTCAGGGTTCTTGAGGTCAATGGGCTCCCAGGAAAAATCCAGTCCCAAGGGACCATCTGTGACAGGAGGGTAATGCTCTCATCACGGTCCTCCATTTCCACTTCTGTCACCATCAAAATGGGGTCGTAGTGTTAAGTTGGAAAGTATCGTTGTACATGTGGCCTCTTACTTGGGAAGCCAAACATTTGCACCCAATCTAGTTTTCTTTAATCTGTGTTTAAAACTATATGCTAGATAAGCTTTAAATCAGTGTTATTTTAAGAAAACACTACAAATGTACACACACTGGTAATTTAGTTTCCAGAGCTGATCCATCTACTTTCTCATTCATTGATTTAAAAAAAAATTAATAATCGGCCAGGCCCAGTGGCTTATGCCTGTAATCCAGGCACTTTGGGAGGCCGAGGTGGGCAGATCACTAGGTCAGGAGATTGAGACCATCCTGGCTAACACAGTGAAACCCCGTCTTTACTAAAAATACAAAAAAAATAAAATAAAAATTAGCTGGGTGTGGTGGCATGTGTCTCTAGTCCCAGCTACTCGGGAGGCTGAGGCAGGAGAATCGCTTGAACCCAGGAGGCAGAGGTTGCAGTGAGCCAAGATCATGCCACTGCACTCCAGCCTGGGTGACAGAGTGAGCCTTCGTCTCGAAAAATAAAAATAAATACTAATAATCGTTGTTGGCCAAGCGCAGTGGCTCATGCCTGTAATCCCAGCACTTTGGGAGGCCGAGGCAGGTGGATCACTTGATTCCAGGAGTTCAAGACCAACCTGGGCAACATGGTGAAACTCAGTCTCTACAAAAAATACAAAAATTAGCCGGGCATGCTGGTGCACACTTGTAGTGCCAGCTACTTGGGAGGCTGAGGTAGGAGGATTGCTGAACTCGGAGAGTTTGATTCTGCAGTGAGCTGTGATTGCACCACTGCACTCCAGCCTGGGCAACAGAGCGAGACCTTGTCTCAGTAATAATAATAATAATCATAACCACTGTTTAAAAAACCAAAATGTATAAGGAAAGGAAGATGACTAAAAAATATCCAGTATTCATATTTCTAAAAACATCCACTGTTATTCCACAATGAAGATTTAAAATGTCCAAAAGAAGTGATGCAAAGAATTGATATTTACATAGTAAATCATTAGTTAGTTTCATTTTTAAGTTTTTTAATGGACTTGTCTATGACCAGAGCTTTTCATCACCCCATGAACCTGAGGGGAAAAATGAACGAGCACAATCAGAGTTGGTAGAATATAGTTTGCACTCCAGGCTCTCCTTTTTTCTCTTTTAAGCCACACAGACTCCACCTTAGGAAGCCGGTGGGGCAACTCCAGGGTGAAAAGTTGAACCAGGCACTTGCCCTGGCAAGCAGGGAGGAATTGCTGTGCTGAGCATTGGTGTTAAGACACAGAGTGCCCCTTGGAGAATCACCGAATCTATATTTTGAGATAGTGTTCTCACTTCATTTTATGAGAATGGAGGGTATTTTATTTAAAATGAAAACATCAGATTTATGTGCACCCTTTCGCAGCCTGCAACTTCAGCCTTCTTTCCCTAAAAATCCTTTGTGGTCTAGATGCCATTCTTTCCCACTGCAGTTTTTTTTTAATGCCAAAGAGGTGACTGTCTTTTGTTTTTGCAGTGGCATTGAAAATATCCGCCCGTTTCATAGCGTGCTGCTGATAAGAGGAATGACCTCTTTCATCCTGTGTTAACTTTTCATGGCACAGTTTCTGCCCCTGTGATTGGAATTGCCTCCTGGGCTACCACAGTCATCCCGAGGCTCCTAGTCAGAGTCACCTTGGAACTGACTCCACTCTCTAGTGTAGGAAATATCAATGGCCTCCCTCTCCTGTGACCCTGTATATTGTATATTGCTTGTGTGTTCGTGTGTGGTGTGCAAAAGGGTTTAACCTGGTGTAGCACCAGCAAAGCTAAAGAACACAATCTGATACCTCTTCTTCCTCCTTCGGTTAGTTAGGTTTGGTGGGAAGGAGGGGTGAGTGGGCCGGGGACAGGGCAGAGATGCTTTTAAGCTCTGAACCAAGCTTGCACCTGGTGACTTGCGTTCCTTAGAGGGGAAGCAGAGTTCTAAGACGCTGCTGCAGTCGCTGCTTCCTGGCCCATCTCTGGCACCAGGAGGAGTCTGGAGTCTCCAGAGAACCACACTCAATGTGCTGGGAGCCGCAGGCTTTCCGCAAGGGGCCTTTAAAATACCCACTTCCTTCTCTTGGAGAGACCTAGTTCTGCAACCCAGCCTTACCCTGGGCCTTAAGCTTACCGGGATTGTTTTTATTTTTTCTGCATCTTTTGACTACCCAAGCCAGAATAATGAAGAAAAAAATAGATATGCAGTGTGCAGATCAGGACTAACCACCCCTAGGTAAAAAAAATGTGTGTTCTAACTACTGACCTATCCCAGTTTTTCCCAAGCTTGTCCTGAGAAGCTGTGTAATGTCCTGAACCTTCTGCTTTGATCAGGAGAGAAGGGCCCCTCCTCCAGTGCCAAAGAAGCCGGCGAAGGGCCCCGCGCCGCTGATCCGGGAGCGCTCGCTGGAGAGCTCGCAGCGTCAGGAGGCCCGCAAGCGCCTGATGGCCGCCAAGCGCGCCGCGTCCGTCCGCCAGAACTCGGCCACCGAGAGCGCCGAGAGCATCGAGATCTACATCCCCGAGGCGCAGACCCGGCTCTGAGCGCCCTGCAGCCCGGCCGCCGCCGCCAAGTATCTGTCCCCTCCTCCCCCCGCCACCCCTCTGCCGGCTCCCTCTTCCCCTCCGAGCCCGTCTGTTTCCGAGCTCAGTGACTTCCACTGTCGTGGTGTAGTTGTCCATCTCGCAGGAGCCGCTCCCCAGTCCCCGCGAAACCCCCACTTCCCGGACCCGTTTGCCCATCTTCTTCACCGAGCTTCGCCCCCTGTCCTGATGCCGTCACCCTGCCTCATACCGAGATCCAACCCTTTATTTTCTGGGCAAAGCCAAACCCACCTGTGTAGAAGTGACGCCTTTAGGTCACCCGCCATCCTCAGTTCTCTCGAGCTAGTCTGTTCAGCAATATAAAACCATAGGGTATTTCAGAAATCCAGTATCACAGGTTGATCCTTTAGGACTTAGGTCTTCCACATGAAGGAAACTAGGCCTCCGATTCCCTTTATTTCCCTTAAATGGTTATTCTTTTTAAAAAGCAGATGGAGCACTTTATTTCCAACCTCAGAAATCACACCATCTCACTGGAATCCATGAGGGACACAGAGAGAAAGGACCAAGCCTGGCCTGGGGGTGGGGGACCTGGATGTGTAGCAAGGATGGGAGAAGCGAAATCTGCAGGTGCTGGGGGCACCTGCACACTCACAGCTGCACAAACTGCCTCACTGTTAACTTCATCAATCACAGCTTCAAATGTTTCAATCAGCAGAAGATTGTAAATTCGATCTTTCAGGGAAATTAATCTATTCTGAAAGGCAATAACATGAAGCAAGGCAAAGGAGGCACTGATGGTTTAGGATACAACATAAGGGATTTTTTTTTTTGTCCTATTATTAAGAAAATCTAGACCTGAAATGTTTTCTCAACTCTTATTGTACTGTGTATATTTATATCGTTGTCGTGGCGGCTGTTTTTAAAGGGAAAGTGTCGGTTCTATTAATTTGTTAGCGTCCATCCAGGTGGGCCTACCTGATTCCACATATAAAAGTACGTATCTGCTTATAAAGCGCTGTAAATGGCAGCAAAGCTGTTTTCAGAGAAGAGTTTGGGTTTTCCTACCATCCCTTTGAATGCTACACATCCGTCTGTTTTAACTAAGTAGTTCATATTTCAAATCTATTTTCTCCTTTCGCCTCCTCTCGCCACTGCAGAGTCCAGTAGTACCTAGCATAGGATTCTGTCCTGTGTCAAACGGCTAAAGTAAATTTTTACCCCAGTAGACATGCTGCCTCAATCAAAAGAGCTGCCACTGTCATCCTGAGGTTCCAGGTAGTGAGAGAAGAAATTTGACCTGCGAGAGTCAACAGCCATGAAGAGGTGGGGGAAGTCATGATTCATAAACACTGAAAGAAATCAAGGCTTTTGGCAGAGAGTGTTGATTTAGATTTTAGACATGTTGATGGGCAGTATGCATCAGTGTCTAGCTGAAGTTGTCTTTAAATGCCCTTACTCGTTGAAGTTCAAACACTTAGGATGTGGCAATCTTAAGTATCACTGGCATTTTATGTCCAGCTCACATCCTAAAGCATTAGAAATTTAAAATGAAAGACTTTTAGAAACCTACATCAAATATGCTTGCACCAGAGAAGATGTTTAAAGGAATACACTCTCATAGCCAGGTGCTAATTTAATTTTACTTACGAAATTAAGAGAGGTGATGGGTTTTGGCAACTAATATTTTCACGGATATATTCTAAAACCACTAGAGAATTCGCTACCTCTCAGAGCCATCGATGCTTTGAGCTACCTTTATAAACAGGGCACAAATGTTTACTGCTGTGGTTTACCAGAAAAGGGCTACTCACTTATTTTAAAACTAACCAACCAACTTTTAACTAGGGTGAACAAAGCACTTTGAGTGCTTTGTGAAACTGGAGCATACAGAGATATTGAGCTTCAAGTATTTGCTAGTTTAAAAAGAATACACCTTTTCTTTACCTTGTAACAGCAATGAAAAGTCACACAAAGCTTGCATCGAGTAGGGCCAACTGCCACTTGGGTAGCCTATGGTCACATTCAATATTGAGAATGACTTGGAACTCACAGATTAACATGAAAGAAGCAGCGTTCATCACAAGACCCATGCTCACAATTACAGCTCTGTGCCCTGAGGTAGAGTCAAGATTTGGATTAAGAAATAGATTTCTAATATGATTCAAGATCATCCTACAATATTTTCTTTGGAAACTGGTTTAGCCCAGGATATTTTAAAGAGAGACAAGAGAAGGCCTATTTATCTTGTCTAAGTGAAAGGTATTTGTATATTCATAAGCTATTTTTGGTAAGAATTTTAAATCTTTTAGCTCAAGGCCTACAGGGCATCATGACCTTTGCCTTCCTTGAAAAGACAATTTAAATTGTACAAACACTTTATAAAAAGCTAATTATTGATGTTAGAACATGACCCCACACAATGCTGCTTGACCCCTGAAACTGACGTTCATGAGCATAACCTTTGTTACATTGTTCTTTTTGATGTAATTTGTAGAAATGTTTTTTAGTTCATAATGGAAAATGTACGTACCCTGACAAATTACTTATTTTGTTTAACTTTGGTATAAAGGTGTTGGGCATTTTCTTGGGGAGGGGGGGATTGCAAAAGAAGTTTGTCTCCCACATCAAAAAACGTTCAAAGAAATTAAGTATTTATTATATTTTTTGCAGATGTTTCCATACAATTCACATAACCTTTTTGTAAAGAGAGATGAAGAAATGGATTAAAGATTTTTAATATTTGAAATGGTAAATAGAACTAATTTATTTGTAATATATTTCTGTTATTTATAGATGTTTCCTTAATGTTTTACTGTGCATTACCACTTTAATTTAAGCCTTATCCTTGTGAATTTACCATTTCTTTTTTAAAACATGTCTAGATGCATATTTTAAATAACTGGAATGTAAATCACTAGCATATCTGAATTCCCAAATGTAATTTTTAAAAATTATTTTGGTTTGGAAAAAAAAAAAGATTCATTTGAAAGCCTTCAGATGGAGGGGTGGGGAACATTTTTATGGCTTTATGAATTGGAATTTCATAGGCTTATTTACCTAGATTGTGTGTGAACAAAAAAAAATATTGTAAATATATGAATGTTTCCCATAATGTAAAAAGAAGAAATTAATAAAATAATTAATGCACTGCTTTCAGGTCTGTGTGTTTTTACTACAGAGTCCCACTTCTTCCCAAATACAACTCATTGTCTTTTGAGGGGAATACTTATGCAATTAAAAAGCATATCATTCTTTCACTGTACAGCATGCGTGCTATTCATTGCTGATGAGGTAGGGACAACTTACATCCTGTTTAAAGGGGTTTTAATACCGAAGAACTAAAAAGTTTACTCTGATAATCCCACTTGTGAAGTTTCACGTCAGAAGCTGATATTTACTGTCGATTTTATGAAGGACTGATGAGTCTTTCAAATGTGCAAATTTATGTCAATTTTACCTACTTTGATTTCTCTGCATACATTTCATCTGCTTTCTTTCCTACACAGCTCCCAAATGTAGGGAAAATCAGAAAAATGCCATGTGGCTTTCATTCCATCCTTGCAATAATGAAAACCTGTGTTTTCATTATTGACTTGCCCATTGTGACACAATTATTAAAAGACAGATTTAAGTCCAGAATCCAAGGCTTTATTCAACTCCTTTAGTGCCATCTCTGCCATTCTTGCCACATTTAATCTTGGTAGTTATTTGCTATTGTCAATTTAATCTGGTTTTCATTTAGGTCATATTTTTAAACCTTACTTTGTATTTAAAAAAACACAAATTTGGCCAGGCGGAGTGCCTCATGCCTGTAATCCCAACACTTTAGGAGGCCGAAGCGGGCGAATCACCTGAGGTCGGGAGTTTGAGACCAGCCTGGCCAACATGGTGAAACCCTGTCTCTACTAATAATACAAAAATTAGCTATGCATGGTGGCACATGCCTGTAATCCCAGCTACATGGGAGGCTGAGTGAGGCAGAAGAAATACTTGAACCCAAGAGGCAGAGGTTGCAATGAGCTGAGATCACACCACTCCACTCCAGCCTGGGCAACAGAGTGAGACGCTATCTCAAAAAATATATATATATACAAACTCACCCCCCAAAAAGGATAAATTCAAATGTTTTATGATGTGGACTTGCACTTATTTATTGTCTGAAAATGCCACAACTCTAAAATGTGTTTCCACAGTGCTTCCTCCCATTCCCCACCAACTTTTTACCTGCATGCAACAATCTTGGAAATTAGGAAGCACATGAGCCACTTTTTCTGATTTTTGTACATAAGCAAGACCTATGCCAGTCACCAGAATAACACACTGTACTTTTGAAACTGCTTTGGAAGAGGAATAATCAAGTGACTGAATCTCTGTGAGGTTACAAAGGCCTCATTACTTTGGTTCATGCACTGACTATTCATGTAGTCTGAACTGTGATTGTACGTTTTGCCTTTTCACAAATTAATTCTTCTGTTTCATTGGGGTTCTTTAAACATTTTAGCTAATCGCAAAACAAAATGAGTTCACTTTTGAATGTAGAAATCAGAATTTCAGTGAAGCTATTTCCCATATTACAGAGTCCACGCTCCAAATAAAAATGTTATTTAGGTTTTATACAGAAATTGAACAAAATCGTTTGTTCTGAACATGACTTTTCTTTTTATATCTTTGAAATCCACCCCTTGAGAATATAAACTGATTTTCCTTTAAATAAACGACATCTTAAAAATCATAGCGTCTGAATGTGTTCATTCTTGAATGCCATTGATACTAAAGGGTGCTGAAATTTACCTCATGTTTGCTCAATAGGCTGTTTGACTTGCAGCTGCTAAGCCAAGATAGAATCAACTCATTTTGCAAACAAACTAGTGGCCCTGTCTGAAAACCCTCTCTCAGCTCTAACTCAATTACCAGCACAAGTTTACTTACAGTGACTGTAAGTCACTCATCCTCTCCGATAAAGCATAGAGAGGGGAAATAATGTGTTACCTCCTAGTCCTATGCTCTCCTCTGGGCTTACTGCTGGCCCAGGAAGGCATCATCAAAAAATCACAGAAATTCAAAACCTCAGTGTGATTCCTGATTCCTGTGTCTCGGTTTAGACAGCCAAGGGATTATTTCTAGAGGTCTTCTTTGTACATGAGCACAAGCCTCAACTTAGAGAAAATGGCTGAGAAAAAGCAAACATTTTCATAAATGCCAGTTCAAGCTCTGGCATGCAGACTGAACTGTGGCTATTCATGGGACGAAATACTTTCACTAGTGCTGATTATGACTGCCACGTTCCCTCTTCACACTTCTTGTCTGTCTTCTTGCAGGCTAATTTCATCTGGAAACTTGATAGGTAAATTAGTGTTATTAGCAATCTTCTTTTGAGATCTCAATGAAGAGGTTCTTCAAGTGAAAAACTCTTGCTTTCACTTTGGAAAAGGAGAAGTAGGAGCAAATAGGGTCTGCATCTTCTCTTCTGTTACAGAGGGGAAAATGCATTCTTCCTGTTGACTATACAAGATTATAAGCAACAGTTTCAGATTTCTGTAGTCTTGAATCCAGATGCTTTTACTGCTTCTGAGGACCAATGCTCTACAAATAACTATTCCAGTGTAGCTACCGTTCAGAGATTTGCATAGTTTTCAGTTGATGAACACTTCCTTCTTTCTCTGAGCAGTTTCAATTACTGAAAGTAAACGGAGACATCTAAGGAGCTGGAAGATAAAATAGATGGCCCCATAAGGTATTGTCAAAGAAGCATCTCCCCAGGATTAAATAAAAATATTCTACTAACTGAAAAAGGGAGGGTTCATTTTAGAAGATTTTTATATGTGTGTGTGTGTGTGTGTGTGTGTGTGTGTGTGTGTGTTTTAGGGAATAACCACTCCTATAGGAAAATGTGTACTGCTGTATGTGACATTTTAAAAAAATACCAGATTTGTCACACCGTTTCCTTTCTAAAATAAAATCTAATGTGCTTTATAACCTCAGCAAATATGATGTTTGTCTGTAATTCCCAAGTGAGAAAAGCAGCAAATTTCAAAGGCAGAACTTGAGCAAAAGTGAAAAGGGGATAGTTTAAATAATTTACCCTTAGATTCCTTTCCTGTTTGGTTTAACTTATTTCCTGAGAAGCCCATCGTCCTCAACATGCTCCTTTGCTGACGAGGGGTTGATCTTTTCTCTTCTCTGCAGCCTGGCCGCTGGCCGGAGCAATACCTGGGAGGTCTTGGTGAGCCTAGCACTTCCAACATTGAGTTTGGCAAACATGAAAGCAACTTGAGGGCTCCTGAACTTTTTCTTAACATTAGTCAAGCAAGGTAATGAGCCTGGAATGACTGAAGAGGGATCCTTTCCAAGGAGCTGGTGCCTGTGTGTCTAGTTCTGAGTTAATGCACCAGGGATACCTTGACCATCAAGTCATTCAAAATGAAATCCAGGAAGTCTTACAGAGAGAGTGAAAATGGATCAATAGTTTGGAACATTGGAACGGTGGAGAGGTATTGGCACAGGAAAATGGGGATTTCCAAACTGAATTCAAGTGAGGGTTAAGCACTTCATCAATAGTGGTGTTGTGGGGAATAATTATTTAGATAATTCTGGGTAATTCTGCTGACAAAGAAAGAAAGGAAAACACTCTACCAAGAGGACCTAAGACATTTTGGCATCAGCATATTCAGAGATTCACCAGTGGCTAAACTCATCATATTCTCAATGGTAGTTCATTTGAAGATAGGATGAGGAGGCCAACGACCAACTATTCTTCTAGCAAAGACAACACATCAGAGTTGAGTTAAATATTCAACTGAGAGAATTTGGGTTAAATATTAAAGAAACGCTTACCTAAAAGAAAACACAGGTCTCAACAGCCATGGGAAACTCAACAGACCTCCCAAGAGAAGTCCTTCTGACAGAGCTGTGTCACTGGGAGCCTCATTAAGAGGGCAGGTCTTCCACGACTGTATTTGTCTGTTGGATGGGAGATGCATAAAAGACAGGCTCCCTACTCCATGATCCCTGTTGGCTTCACCCCAAAGTAGTGATTCCCCAGTAACTCTAGAGTCACAAAGACAGGGGAAAAGACCTCACATACTCCACCAGACACACCCAGGTGTCATTTTGATTATCACATTCTGGCTTGGGGTCAGATAGGAAAGCATTGCCATGGGCTTATACGATGGTTACAAATATTCCCAGCGTTTATCTTGGAAGCTTGACTCACTCTCTCACCAGCCTTAAAGTTTTGCCTAGCAGGTTCAGGGCCATTCTGTAAGTGGGTAAGAGCCTAGATTTGAAGCCAGACTACCTGGTTTGATTCCCAGCTCTACCCTTGACTAGCTGTGTGTTTTTGGCAAGTAATTTCATCTCTCTGTGCCTCAGTTTCCCCATCTGTACAATTAGGATGAAAATAGTACCCATTTCATAGGGTTCTTTTAAGAATTAAATGAATTAATCTATGTAAAGCTCTTAAACCAATCCCAGGTACAAGGTCAGCATGGAATAAATGTTAAATGTCATTATTATTACTATTATTATTATTACTATACATTTGTGCCCTGGCTGGACTGTTTTATGTGTATTCTGTAGCTCGATCTTTATGATAACCCTATGCTATGAGGTGGTCACTACAAGTGAGTTGCAGAGCTCTTAGGAGGTTCCTGACAAGTGACAGAGCTAGTATTTGAATTCGGTCTGACACCAGATCTTTTGTTCATACATGTGTGCTATACGCAAGACAAAGCAATTTATTTGATGTGTTCCTCTTGCTGATAAAAAGTACACATGAAATTTTTAAAGACAACAAAAGGGTAGACAATGACAGGAGAGCCACTTTACACTCTGCTCGTTTGCTGTGATACGGAACATCTTTGACCAGTTTATTGTATGTACATCCTGTATGTTTATTGTATGTATATCCTTTCACATTTATCTATGAATATGCAAATATGTATGTAATTTTTTCCCCACAAAATGGTAGCACGCCATACACATTCGCTTTACTGTTTGCCTTTTTTATTTTGTAATGTATTCTTCCATTGCAGAACACTGTGATCTACCTTTTCTCTGTGATGGCTTCATACGTTTCCATTTTATCAATGAGCCATAATACATTATCTAGTCCATCTATTAATAGACATTTAGGCTGTTTCTGTTGCTTGCTATGATAAAAAAAAAATCTGCAGTGAAAATCGTTTTACAATGTATCTTCAGTACAGGTGGAAGTGCATTTATAGGTTGTATTCATAGATAAATAGACATGCAATTTTGTTTTTAAATATCATCAAATGGCTTTCTGAAAAGGCTGCATTGATTTCCACTTCACCAAACATGGATAAGTTTCAGCACCTACTTTTGCAAACAATGAAACAAAGCATTCAGAAAGTAAATGTGGAGAGATGCTTAAAAAAAAGGTCTCACGGTGTCACCGGGCGCCAGGCTGGAGTGCAATCTTCCAGCTGGCTTTCAATCTTCCAGTTGGCTTTCAATGAGGCCTGGTAGGGTGTGTATCTAGAAATGTGTAGGAGAGGTGGTTTTGGTGCAATATTTTCTGTAATTCCCAGAATAAAGCCACTAGAACTGAAGGAAGACATAAGCACAGTCTTTGCCCTATGTGAACGCATCTGGGAATTGGGTCTATATGCATACACTTCAGATGCTGGCATAAGAACCCTCTACTTCACAGGGCAGGTACTCATGATGGGGGACCAGTCAGGAAGGGGACAGAGCAGAAGCACTGGGGTGGTGAGGTTTATACCACAGGACCCCACTCTTAGGCTTGGCAGTTGTTGTTTTTTTTCTGTTTCGTTTGTTTTTTTTTTTTTTTTAAATGAAATTTCATTTCCGAAAAGACTTTAAGATGATTTACAGAATTAAAGCATAAAACACACAGCCACAAAACAGAACAAAATCATATCCTTTGCAGCAACATGGATGCAGCTGGAAGCCATTATCCTAAGAGAATTAACACAGAAACACAAAAACAAAATGCCACATGTTTCACTTATAAGTGGGAGCTAAATGTTGGGTACAAATGGATACAAAGATGGGAACAACAGACACTGGGACTTCGAAAGGAGGAGGTGGGGAATGGGACAAGGGTTGAAAAACTACCTGTCACGTACTGTGTTCACTACTTGAGTGATGGCATCGTTAGAAGCCCAAACCTCAGCACTCTGCAATATACCTACAAATCTGCCCATGTTCTCCAAATATGAACTTTAAAAATAATAAGAAAAAATAAGAAATAAATAAAGCATATAGCCAAGCGCGGTGGCTCACGCCTATAATCCCAGCACTTTGGGAGACCGAGGTGGGTGGATCACGAGGTCAGGAGTTCGAGACCAGCCTGACCTAAGAGAGCAGCCTGGCCAACATGGTGAAACCCTGTCTCTACTAAAAATACAAAAATTAGCCAGGTGTGGTGGCCGGAGCCTGCAATCCCAGCTACTTGGGAGGCTGATGCCGGAGAATTGCTTGAACCCGCGAGGCAGAGACCGCAGTGAGCGGAGATCGAGATCGTGCCATTGCACTCCAGCCTGAGCAACAGAGTGAGACTCTGACTCAAAAAAAAAAAAGCATAAAAAAACTGAACAACTTCTTTTTTTTTTTTTTTTTTTTTTTGAGACAGAGTCTTGCTGTCTTACCAGGCGCCAGGCTGGAGTGCAGTGGCACAATCTCAGCTCACTGCAACCCCCGCCTCCTGTGTTCAAGCAATTCTCCTGCCTCAGCCTCCCGAGTAGCTGGGAATACAGGCATGTGCCACCACGTCCAGCTAATTTTTGTATTTTAGTAGAGACGGGGTTTCACTATGTTGGCCAGGATGGTCTCGATCTCTTGACCTTGTGATCCGCCCACCTCGGCCTCCCAAAGTGCTGGGATTATAGGCATGAGCCACCATGCCCTGCCTGAACAACTTCTTAAATGAAAAAGATAGTAAAAGAAAATTGGTAAATAACATCTTCAAACTTCCAGGTCCCCAGGGTCCCTGAGTTGCCGCCAATGAATATGAAATGTCTCTCTAGGCTTCCTGGTAGCCAGGGCAAAGTGGACCTCATTTTAAAAGCCTCTGGAGCTAGAGGCCATTATACTAAGTAAAGTGACTCCGAAATGGAAAACCATATACTGTATGTTCTCACTTAAATTGGGAACCAAGCTATGGGTACGCAAAGGCATCCAGCGTAGTGTAATAGACATGGAAGACTCAGAGGAGGAGGGATAAAATATTATATATCAGGTGCGGTGTACACTACTTGGGTGATGGGTGCACTAAAATCTCAGACGTCACCACTATACAATTCATCCATGCAGCCAAAAACAACATGTACCCCTAAAAGCTATTGAAATACATAAATAGAAAGAAAAAAAGGTGCTTGAAGTGCATTTAGTCATCAAAATATTAACTTGATAGAAATGAAACAAGCAAAGAAAATGATCATACAGATTCCTCTTCTTTCTTTCCTTTTTACTTTCTTTTTTTTTTTTTAGATGAGTCTCACTCTGTCACCCAGGCTGGAGTGCAGTGGCACGATTTCTGCTTACTGCAACCTCCGCCTCCCAGGTTCTAGCAATTCTCCTGCCTCAGCCTCCTGAGTAGCTGGGATTACAGACGCTCGTCACCACGCCCTGCTAGTTTTTTGTATTTTAGTAGAGATGGCGTTTCACCGTGTTGCCCAGGCTGGTCTCAAACTCCTGAGCTTAGCCAGTCCACTCATCTCGGCCTCCCAAAGTGCTAGGATTATAGGCATGATCCACTGCACCTTGCCTTCTTCTTTCAACTCTAGAATAAAATTATTGAAAGTATAGCTGTTTGAGCAGAAAACTAGATTGTGGCAACTCCTGCCACCTAAAGTTTCTGGGCATAGAGTCAGTTTCATAGTTAATTAACATTCTACAAAAATATTATCATTAATGGCCATCAATTTATTAACATTTTATAATTATACCAATTATGGGATATAATTATAAATAATTATGTGATTAATATTCTGTAACTAATTAATATTTAAATAGAAAACAAAATATTTCCAAAAGCCTATTATGAATACTTAGAAAACCTCATAGCAGGCAGTTGGAAATGCTGTACTTTTTTTTTAATCTTTATAAGAAGGAAAATGTATGTTTGTATAACTTGCTTCTCAAATTTCATTCTATAATTTCTAGCTACACTAGAAAACAAAGATGATTGACTGATTTTCCTAAAAGCTTTTTATTAGGTAGTGGACATGCATACCTTATTGCCTTATTTAATAAAATGTCTGTTGTTCTGTTAGAAATTTTCTACTTGTTATGATGTTGATATACACCATTTGGAAATGCGAATTTGTTTTTCTCAGAAAAATAAAAAGACATTTTCATGTTTGGAATTTTTTTTCTTTTGAGATTGAGTCTCGCTCTGTTACCCAGGCTGGAGTGCAGTGGCACGATCTCGGCTCACTGCAACCTCCACCCCGCCCCAGTTCAAGTGATTCTCCTGCCTCAGCCTCCCAAGTAGCTGGGATGACAGGTGCGCGCCACCACATCCAGCTAATTTTTGTGTTTTTAGTAGAGACGGGGTTTCACCATGTTGGCCAGGCTGGTCTCCAACTCCTGACCTCATGATCCACCCGACTCGCCCTCTTAAAGTGCTGGAATTGCAGGCGGGAGTCACTGGGCCCAGCCTGGAAATTTTTTTAAAAAGAGTCTCGTTCACTTTGCAGACACCAAATCTTTTCAAACTTCTTCTCTGCTCAGAAAGCTACCAAATGATTTTGCATACATTGCAAACCTAATGTATGAGCTCTCAGGAGCACAATTGCTAATCACAACGTGGACAAATGCCCACATAGAATGAAGTACAGCTATTGCATCTTTAAAATCAACTCTCTTTCATTTAACTGGTATATGTGATTTTTAGTTCTTGGCAAGCAAGTGGTCCCAGAATAAGGTGGGGTTAGTTCTGACATCCTCGTTAAGTTTAACATCCTTTGGGGTTCAATCCAAGAATGTGCCCTTCTCTCTAGGAAGTAAGCAATATTTCAGTCAGTATTTTTTTTTTCTTTTCTTTCTTCTAAAGCAGACCTGACAGATGAGACGTCCTGGTTTTCCTGTTCAGACAGGGCTCATATCAGAGCCTGTGGCTTTCGAGACCTGCTCGTCTGTGAGCAGGAGCTCTTCATTTCCCAGATGCATCCCTTGTCACGCTCAAGGGTGCCACCCTTTCCGCCGTGCAGCCTCAGCCACTCCTCGCTGGCCAAATGACTTATCACCGGTGTCCGTGCTATAACCCTGGATGGTAGTTTTAGCTGCGTTTAGGCAAACAGCTCTGGGCCTTTTAACACACATTAGGACGACTCTTCCTCAGTGTGGAAAAGCACCCAGAAGACTTCACACAGCAGCTACCACTGTCTAAGTTCTGGTTAATACCTCGGACCCAGACTTGGAAACACTATGCTTTGGCACTGAATTTAAATGACAATTTCTTTTCTTTCTCCCTCTTTCTTTCTTTCCCTTTCTTTCTTTCTTTTTCTTTCTTTCTTCTTTCTTTCTTTCTTCTTTCTTTCTTTCTTCTTTCTTTCTTTCTTCTCTTTCTTTCTTCTTTCTTTCTCTCTCTCTCTTTCTTTCTTCTTTCTTTTTTTTTGACAGATTTTTCACTGTTGTCGCCCAGGATGGAGTGCGATGGCATGATCTCGACTCACTGCAACCTCCACCTCCTGGGTTGAAGCAATTCTCCTGCCTCAGCCTCCCAAGTAGCTGGGATTACAGGCAGGTGCCACCATGCCACGCTAATTTTTGTAGTTTTAGTAGAGACAGGGTTTCACCATGTCAGTCAGGCTGGTCTTGAACTCCTGACCTCAGGTGATCCACCCGCCTCAGCCTCCCAAAGTGCTGGGATTACAGGTGTGAGCCACAGCGCCCGGCTGACAATTTCTTTGTTCCGTGTAAAATACTGGACTAAGCTGTCCCCACCCTCTCGAAGCCACAGTCTACTGCTTGAAAGGTGAGAAAGAGGGAAAAGGATGCAGACTCCAAATGCAATAGAAGCAAACCCAGTGAAAACTGGAAAATGGCCGAAGCATTCTGCCCTCTACAAAATATGCTCATAGACACACAAAGTGATGAATTGGAGTGGAGATATGCAAAGATTTATGGAAGAGGTGGAGTTTGACTTGCAGGCTTTTGACAGCCTTCAGAGCAATAATTCTCAAACATCTGTGTACCTAAGAATCGCTTGAGGCCCCCAAGCAGATCCTAACTTAGTAAGTCTATTCTGACAATCCGCCTGCCTTTATCACCAATTCACCCAGTTGAGGCTAATGCCAGAGGTCATGGGCCATCCTCCAAGACTCTGCTGTCCAGCAGTGATTTTCTTTTTTTTTTTCTCTCTTGTCTTTCTTTCTTTTCTTTTTTTTGAGGCAGAGTTTTGCTCTTGTTGCCCAGGCTGCGATGCAACAGCACGATCTCGGCTCACCTCTACCTCCCGGGCTTAAGGGTTTCTCCTGCCTCAGCCTCATGAGTAGCTGGGATTACAGGTGTGCACCACCACACCTGGCTACTTTTGTATTTTTATTAGAGATGGGGTTTCACCATGTTGGTCAGGCTGGTCTCAAACTCCTGATCTCAGGTAATCCACCCGCCTCAGCCTCCCAAATTGCTGGGATTACAGGTGTGAGCCACTGCGCCCGGTCCCAGCAGTGATTTTCAACCTAGGAAGCTTTGAGAAATCTGCACAGCAAACCAATTATATGAGACAAATGCACCTATGTTGTGCATGTTTTAGTGCAGCTGAGGTTGAGAATCCCTGCTGCAGAGGCATTTGAAGCAAAACGAGTAGGCTAAGCAAAGGCTGGGAGGAGGGTGGGAGCAGTGAGTATTTGAGAACTCAGTCACAGGGAAGGAGCCTGGCTAGAGTGACACATTCATCATGGGAGTTGTATTTTAACTCAGATTACAGGGCAAAGACAAGTAAGAACTAGTGGACTGTGTACCAGAAAAAAAAACAAAACTACTATCCTCACCTAAAACATTGCTAGGAAATGTATGACCCACTTACCAGTGGAACACAATTTCTTGATTTGTATCTAAGGGGCATTTGTCTGGGGCATAAATGAGTATATCAGTCCATTGTGAGGTTTCCCATTAAGGTGAAACTTCTCAGTCAGCCTGGCTCTTTGGCAGTCATTCTGAGAATTAGAATGCAGCAGGCAGAAAGTTCAACATTGCACAGCACATTCTAATATAGGGACTCGCTTACATTGGTTTATCTTCCAAAATATACTTTGCAATAACATGTGAATCAATTATGATGAAATGAGACTTTTCTGCATAGGTACCTAGCACAGACAATCAGCATCTTATAAGGAATGACCTAAAATGACAGTATTCTTTTTTTTTTTTAGAGATAAGTTCTCACTATGTTGCCCACGCTGTTCTCAAACTCCTGGCCTCAAGTGGTCCTCCTGCCTCAGCCTGCAGAATGGCTGGGATTACAGGTGACAGCCACTGCACCCAGCGGCAATTTTCTTATCTACCACTTTCCTGCTTTTATATAACCCCAGATGGAGACTAATTGGTCACGTGTAGTCCATTTTTGACATAGTAACTAGTACTATTAATTCTCAGTTAGGAGCCAGGTGTGATGGCTCACTCCTGTAATCCCAGCACTTTGGGAGGCCAAGGTGGATGGATCACCCGAAGTCAGGAGTTCAAGATTAGCCTGATCAATATGGTGAAACCTCATCCGTACTAAAAATACAAAAAATTAGCTGGATGTGGTGGTGCATGCCTGTAATCCCAGCTACTTGGGAAGCTGAAGCAGGAGAATCACTTGAACTCAGAAGGTGGAGGTTGCGGTGAGTTGAGATTGCACCATTGCACTACAGCCTGGGCAACAAAGCAAGACTCTGTCTCAAAAAAAAAAAAAAAAAAAAAATCTCAGTTAGGGTCTTGAAGTCTGAGACTCCAATTCCTATACAACAAAAAGATGGTGACAGTTTGTGTCATGAAAAGATCCTAAGGCGTGCTGGCCTGTGAATAGACACCTATTGCAACCAACGTTCGCCGCAATGAATTTCCTCTACAACCAGGCTTGAGATTTCTCTCCGGATACTTTATACAAGAATGAGATTTGAACAATGACGAAGGAAACTGCAGATCTTGAATTTTCCAGGACAATTTAGATGTCACTGATTTTGTCTATAGATGTCGATGTTGGTACACATACAAACCAGAAAATAAAACATCCTTTGTCAGACCAAGCGTCCTGGTTTTGAGTTCAGAAGCACAGTGTTCTTCCTTTCCTCAAATCACTGCTGCTTCCTCCTCTCGCACTTGGAAATCGATGTCGATTTTCCTGCAGATTACAATTTGCAGATCTAACTGGTCTCCAGATTCATCTTCCCTGCTCCTCCCTACTTTAAAATAGCTCATGGGACTGCTGATTGTATTTATATACGTACGTGTAGAATTAGGTGTGCATAAATATCAGAGATTACATGGGATTTCTATGGCCTGAGAAGTGAAATTATTTTGAGCTACTCACTCCATTTTCCCTCCTCTCTCCACAATCGGTTCTCTAACTGTGGAAGCCCAAAGTGATTGTACCGGATTTCTATTAATTCTCCAGTTCTCCAGGAGAGATTTAAAGCCTGGTATCTTGTTAGCCTTTGGGTTTCTGTCTCCAAATATGATTCTTCTATTCTGTATCATGTTGATTTGGACCTAAACCCAGATCCTTATGCCATGTACACACACACACACATAAACACACACACACACGCACGCACGCATGCACACAATCCAAATGACTCCATACATTCAGGATGTGGGGTACAAGGAGAAGAGTAGTCAAAAGCACACAGAAACAGTCTGCATAAAATGATTCTTAAAGTAGCCAGGTGTGGTGGCTCACGCCTGTAATCCCAGCATTTTGGGAGGCCGAGAAGGGTGAATTGCCTGAAGTCAGGAGTTCGAGACCACCCTGGCTAACATGGTGAAACCCCGTCTCTAATAAAAATACAAAAATTAGCCAGGTGTGGTGGTGGGCGCCTGTAATCCCAGCTACTTGTGAGGCAGGAGAATTGCTTGAACCCAGAAGGCAGAGGTTGCAGTGAGCCGAGATTGTGGCACTGCACTCCATCTTGAGCGACAGAGCAAGACTCTGTATATAAAAAAAGAAAAAGATTCTTAACGTATGGCAGGATTCTTTTTTTTTTTTTTGGAGACAGAGTCTCACTCTGTTGCCCAGGCTGGAGTTCAGTGGCGTGGCCTCGTCTCACTGCAACCTCCGCCTACCAGGTTCAAACAATTCTCCTGCCTCAGCCTTCAAAGTAGCTAGGACTACAGATGCATGCCACCACGCCCGGCAAATTTTTTTGTGTATTTTTGGTAGTGATGAGGTTTCACCATGTTGGCCAAGATGGTCTCAATCTCTTGACCTTGTGATCTGCTCTCCTCGGCCTCCCAAAGCGTTGTTTTTTCTTTTCCTCGCTCTGTCGCTGGGCTGGAATTCAGGGGCGTGATCTCGGCTCAACCTCCCCATCCCGAGTTCAAGCAATTCTCCTGCTTCAGCCTCCTGAGTAGCTGGGATTACAGATGTGTGCCACCATGCCTGGCTAATTTTTGTATTTTTAGTAAAGATGGGGTTCACCATGTTGGTCAGGCTGGTCTCGAACTCCTGACCTCGTGATCCTCCCACCACGGCCTTCTAAAGTGCTGGGAATACAGTCATGAGCCACTACGCCCGGCCAGAATGGAAAACTTCTTAATGCATCCTTCAGCCATCCCACCTCTGTGGAAAGCCTGCAGATGAAATTTACTGCACCACCTGCTTTCGACGACGCCATGTTGCTAATCCCTCTCCGTTTTCTTCTTTCACTCTTGCCCAACATTCTTCCACTTTTCCTTCTCACTTAGGTGAAAAGATGAGGCTTTCAGAGGAGAGTGAAAAATATATATATATATATACAGGAGGAAAGGAGACATTGACTGTAGGAGATGAGGTGACACTTTGACAAAACTGAAAATTCGGAGTAAAAGATGTCAATAAAAATGTAAGCTTCTGGCTTCCCCCCTAAAATTCTCAGCAATATTGATGGTTGGAGGGAAGTACTAAATTTTCCCCATCTGGTAAGATAAGGGCCACAGTACACTTAGACAGTTTTTTAAAGAAAGGGTGGTTGAACCAGAGGCACAAAAACTTGAAGTTTGAAACCTCAGATTCCAAAACTACACTCAAAAGAAGACACAACCACAGAGACCCAGAGCTGATGCAATGAGAATTCACAGGATAATAGAAATATCACAAGCCAGAAAGCCAACTTTTCCATATCTGAAATGTTACTACATGCTCTCTGGAGCAATTTGCCTCAAGTTGAATTTGGGTGAAAGGTTTATAATCCAGGAAAAGCCTATATGCAGTTATATTGCCAATACCTTAGATTTTTTTTTTTTTTTTTTTTTTTGAGACAAAGACTAACAATGTTGCCCAGGCTGGAGTGCAGTGGCACGATCTTGGCTTACTGCAGCCTCCACCTCCCAGGTTCAGGCAATTCTCCTGCCTCAGCCTGCTGAGTAGCTGGGATTACAGGCATGCACCACCTTGCCCAGCTAATTTTTGTATTTTTAGTAGAAACGGGGTTTCACTATGTTGGTCAAAGTGGTCTCGAATTCCTGACCTCATGATCTGCCCATCTCAGCCTCCCAAAGTGCTGGGATTACAGACATGAGCCACCCTACCCAGCCTACTTCAGAAATTTTAAAGCACATTCCTACATATTGATCTTATTTGATTCTGCCAACAACTAAGCACCTCCTGAGCATTGATTACCACTGAGCCATGCTGCCCTAGTTCAGGAGCTGGAGCTTTGCTTCCTCCACCACTAAGCCTCTGGTGTCAGTTATCCTGCCCTGTTTGGGGTGTCCATGTGGGGAAAATTTGGGGCTTTATCTATAGGATGAACCATGGGCAGTAGGCAGGCAGCTGGACGAACAGCTGCCTTGACTCAAATAGCACAGAAGGGAGATATGCTCTAAAACAAGCCTACCAGGGGTGCTGTAGGGGAGAAAATATTCTTTTATTTTTTCTTTCTTTCTTTTTTTTTTTTTTGAGATGGAGTCTTGCTCTGTCACCAGGCTGGAATGCAGTGGCGCGATCTGGGCTCACTGCAACCTCCGACTTCCTGGTTCAAGAGATTCTCCTGCCTCAGCCTCCTGAGTAACTGGGATTATAGGTGTGTGCCACCACACCCAGCTAATTTTTTGTATTTTCAGTAGAGACGGGGTTTCACCGTGTTGGCCAGCATGGTCTTGATCTCCTGACCTCGTGATCCTCCCACCTCAGCCTCCCAAAGTACTGGGATTACAGTTATGAGCCACTGCGCCCAGCCAAAAATATTCTTTTCTTACCCAGTGCCACGTCCATGGCTGAGGCACCCATAGCAAAAGACAGATTAACAAGAGAAAAGCATACCAAGGTATTTAAATTTCATGTAACGTAAGAGCCTTTGGAAACCAAGGCTCAAAGAAACAGGGAAACGTGTTTTCCTATTAAGCTTGATGAAGAGGAGACAGTCGAGGAGAAGTGTGATGTGACAGAGGGAGTGTGATGTCATAGTAATAAACTAGAGGGAACTAGAGGGGTCTGTTTATTCAGATTCTTCTCTGTGTCCCTGTGCGTTCATTGATAAGGATTCTTCAGCGGAGCATGGTGGCTCATGCCTATAATCCCAGCACTTTGGGAGGCCGAGGTGAGCGGATCACTTGAGCCCGGGTGTTCAAGATCAGCCTGGGCAATATAGGGAGATCACTGTCTCTACAAAAAACAATACAAAAATTAGCCTGGCGTGCTGGCATCTGCCTGTAGTCTCAGCTACTTGGGAGGCTGAGAGGTGGGAGGATTGCTTGAGCCCAGCAGGTCAAGGCTGCAGTGAGCTGTGACTGTGCCACTGCACTCCAGCCTGGGTGACAGACCGAGACAGCGAGACCTTATCTCAAAAAAAAACAAAGAATGCTCCTATTCTCTAGGTATAGAAAGGGCACCTCTCACAGGAGGGTTTTATGACCCACTCCAGAGGAAGATCAGAGAATTCTTTTGTAGCCTTCTTCAGAGGAAAATGGCAGAGAAGATCAGAGAGTGACCCTGTTGCTTCCTGAGTTCTCTCAAATGTTGGGGTGCCATATTTTGGGGTCGTGTGTTCCAAGCCCGGAGTGCACACAGTGCCTAGCGTGGGCTTGGGTTGGAAGACTTCCATCTGCCTGACTCTTTGGTTTCCTCCCTTTGTATCAGCACCTGTCATCACCAGCCCCAACTATCTCCATGGCCAGGATGCCCCATCTTCCTCTTCCTCAGGCCTGCAGCACTGGTAACCTTCCCTGGTATCCTCGGCCTCATCACTTTCATCCCCTCACCTCACTTTCCTGCTGGGGTGAGTCTGCCAACTCCTCACTTCTCTTTTCATCCTATTTTTACAGCATAAACCCTATGCCTTGCTGCTCCATTCCCTCTTTGATTTCAAAGGTATACTTTGAGGCCAGGTGTGATGGCTCATGCCTCTAATCCAAGCACTTTGGGAGGTTGAGGCAGGAGGATCACTTAAAGTCAGGAGTTTGAGACCTGCCTGGGCAACATAGCGAGACTTCATCTCTATAAAATAACAAAAAAATTAATTGAACATGGTGTTACGTGCCTGTAGTCCCAGGTACTTAGGAGGCTGGGGCAGGAGGATCCCTTGAGCCAAAGAATTTGAGGCTGCAGGGAGCTATGATCTCCCCATAGTGTTCTAGCCTGGGCAAGAGCAAGACCTTGTCTCTCAAAAAAAAATGTATTTTTTAAATTTTATTTTTATTTTTATTTTATTTTTTAGAGATGGGGTTTCACCCTGTTGGCCAGGCTGGTCTTGAACTCCTGACCTCAGGTGATCCACCCACCTCGGCCTCCCAGAGTGCTGGGATTACAGGCGTGAGCCACCTCACCCGGCCAAAAAAATGTATTTTGAAAGCAAAACCAATGAGCAAGACAAATGTCTTTTTCCCTGCACTTTTGCCATCATACTCCTTGTGGTCCTCAAGGCCTATGGGTGCCTCTGACTGAACCCAGAAGAGATGCACAAAGAAGCCAGGAGGAGGAAAGCACACAGCATCATGGTCTTTCTCCATATGGGTGAGCTTTATTACCTGCATTTGCATATGAAGACACTGGGGTGCAGATTTGTAAGTGACTTCCGCAAGTTCAGCCAAGCCATCAGCTGCAGCACTGCTGGAAACGGACCTTCTGACCCATGCAGGCAGGCAGGGTGAGAGCTTTTCCTGTATTAGGTGGCTGCTCATAAGCCCACAGGGGTTGGCTAACATATTCTGGATGTATAACCCTAACTTTATCATTGACTTTATGACATGTCAGTAAGATGAAAGCAGCAGGCAGGCCGGGTAGGTGGCTCATGCCTATAATCCCAGCACTTTGGGAGGCCAAGGCAGGAGGATTACTTGAGCTCAGGAGTTTGAGACCGAGCATGGTAGTACACACCTATGGTCCCAGCTATTTGTGGCTGAAGTGGGAGGATCACTTAAGCCCAGCAAGTCAAGGCTGCAGTGAGCTGTGATCATGCCACTGCACTCCAGCCTGGGTGACACAGCGAGACCCTATCCCCCACCCAAAAAAAAAAGCTCTGCAAATAATTCTCCATATTTGTATAATATTTATGTTTTACCAAGCACATCACCATCCATCACCTCATTTATCCTTATGAAATCGCTGTGACACAGATGTTTTCCCATTTTGTAGGTGAAGAACATTGAGGCTCATGGAACTGGGAATTTGCATAACTGAGAATTAAAGACTGTTCTTGTCTTTGATAGTGGGGCTCATTCTCCTGCATTTGGCTGCTCTGAAATTGCTTTTTCTGTTATTGTTGAGGACACAGGGTCTTACTCTGTCACCCAGGCTGGAGTGCAGTGCGGTGATCTCAGCTCACTGCAGCCTCAACCTCTAAGGCTCAAGCAATCCTCCCATCTCAGTCTCCCATTTAGCTGGACCTACAGGCACCCCCCACCGTGCCTGGCTAAGTTTTGTATTTGTAGAGATGGGTTTTTGTCATGTTACCCAGGCTGGTCTTGAACTCCTGGGCTCAAGTGATCCTCCCACCTTAGCTTCCTAAAGTGCTAGGATTATAGGCCTGAGTCACTGTGCCTGGCGTGCTCTGAAATCCTTCATGATCGGACATCCCTACATCTCTTGGGGTATGGCGGCACAAGTAGCTTTAACTCAATGGTTCCATGAGTCTCAACAACTGAACAGTGTTGTAGGTTTGCTTTCTGTATGCCCCAGTTCCCTTTACTGCACCTCACAGTTGAGAAAGTTTGTCTAACCCTGGCCAAACCTCTTTCAAATGGGTGTTTGTTCTTAATGACAATTCTATATGAATGAAAAATTTGGATAGATTGTTCCCTACTGCTACTGGAAAAGTGCTTGCCATAGATGCCTTAGTATTAGACAAGGTGTGAGAGCCTGTGTCAGTTAGGATACAGCCAGTCACAATTAAGAGGAAAGGTAACTAGACCTGGTGGAAACCATAACATAATTTTATTGGTTCTTCTAAGTGCCAAGTTTACAAACCACACAATCCTCAGATATGGAATTATCTGGACATTTATGTTACAATCAGGGCTCCTGGACTCTATTCATTCTCTCTACCCTCTTCCAAATGTTTGGTTTCTCCTTTAGTCTGGCCTCTGCCCTGGTGGTGCAACAGACACATCAGTTCCCGTTTCCACATCTGTGCCTTCCTTGTCTGAAGGAAGTGAGATCGTTGTCACAGAGGTCTAGGTGAAGTGATGAGTTTTATTCTTAATGGACTGGTGGAGTGCCATGCTGGACCCAGTCCTCAAGGCCAGGGCCATGGATGCACCAGTTCACTTAGCCCAAGTCCTGCATTCACGTCCCTTAAATGGAAAACATACACTGTTGGAAAGGAGAAAGGGGGAATGGCTACTGGGGAGGGAACACCAAGTATCTACTCCTGCAGAGCTTCCCACCCGCATGCCTGGTCACGTGGAGTGACTAGGTTAAGATATGCTGAGATCATAGCAGGCCTTGGACCTCACCTAAGGCTGGAACAGCCAGAGTACCCAGCGAGATCTCCATCCTTGAGCTGTTGTATATGCTGTACAAATGTGTCTACTTTCCAACCCTGCCATGATAAGAAAGGATTGCCGAGTACTATGCTACCAAGCCATTTTGATGGTTCTTATGCCATGAAAATAATTTCGTAGTAATAGCCTCAGGCAATCTTCTCCTGACAGTACTACTTTTATGAACTATCTTAAATTTCCGATTCTAGAAAAGGTTGTGGAAAAACTAGTTTGGATAGCACCTACTCTCTGTTTGAGTCTGAACATAGGGTAAAGTATAGCTTTGATATCAAGAATCAATTGAGTGCTCTTCGCCAACCTTCCCCATGAGTGGGTTTGGGATTTATCCAGCTGGATTTCATTGGAGATGATACTGGATTCCAGTCCTCTAGCTCCCCTCGACCAGGGTTTCTTATTTGGGGATCTGAAAGATAAGCACTCTGCCCTCAACCTGGCTTCCATCATACAGCTTTGGTACCCAAGGTCTGAAAACAAAATGTAGGGTGAGGAGGAAGGATATATTCCTCCCCAGTGCCTCAAGCTGGTCCAGCTCTTAAAGTTACAAAAATGATCTATCCAGAGTTTTTCCGGGGTTGACCTGAAGCTTGGTTGTAGTGAACTCTTGAACTGACATTGAAAATGAGGACATGGGAGGAAAGGGAAAGAAGGCGGTAGCCAGAGTCCTTTCATTTCCATCTTTTCACCCAGGCCTTTAGCAGGTGATTGGGGCCTAGCTCTTCCTTACTTTCCTCTCTCCCTGCCTTCATTCTAGAGACCCTGGGTGTAAAACCTAGAGAATATACCGATGTGAAGTAAGATCTGTGTTGCGAAATGCTGAGGTGGGGTCAGGGCCACTTACGAACATGCATCCCCTGCAGTCACAAAGGGTTCCTCCCTCAGAGGGCCCTGCACTTGGAGCAGGCCTCTGCTATCCCCATCCTAAAGTAAGACAACAATGAACTTTGCCACTTCTATTGACTCCGCCTTTCATGAAAGATTTCTCTGTAGCACGTGAGGCTGCTTGATGGCATTTTACCCACAGTAGAACTTCTTTCAAAATTGGAGTCTGATATGGTTTGGCAGTGTCCCCACCCAAATCTCATCTTGAATTGTAGTTTCTGTGATTCCCACATGTTGTGGGAGGGAGCCCGGAGGGAGATAAGTGAATCATGGGGCGGTTTCCCCCACGCTGTTCTCGTGGTAGTGAGTAAGTCTCACGAGATCTGATGGTTTGATAAGGAGTTTCCCCTTTTTGATTGGCTCCCGTGTCTCTTGTCTGCTGCCATGTAAGACATGTCTTTCATCTTACACCATGATTGTGTGGCCACCCCAGCCATGTGGAACTGTGAGTCCATTAAACCTCTTTTTATTAGGCTGGGCAAGGTGGCTTATCCCTGTAATCCCGGCACTTTGGGAGGCTGAGGTGGATGGATCACCTGAGGTCAGGAGGTCGAGACCAGCCTGGCCAACGTGATGAAATCTCATCTCTACTAAAAATACAAAAAATTAGCCAGGTGTGGTGGCACATGCCTGTAATCTCAGCTACCACATGGGAGGCTGAGGCAGGAGAATAGCTTCAATCTGGGAGGTGGAGGTTGCAGTGAGCCAAGATCGTGCCATTGCACTCTAGTCTGGACAATAAGAGCGAGACTGTCTCAAAACAAAAACAAAAACAAACCTCTTTTTATTTATAAATTACCCAGTCTCTGGTATATCTTTATTAGCAGTGTGAAAACGGATAATACAGAGTCAATTCTCTCAAGCCCTGCTACTGCTTTATCAACTAGGTTTACAGAATATTCTAAATCCTCTGTTGTCATCTTTTTCTTTTCTTTTCTTTCTTTCTTTCTTTTTTTTTTAGACAGAGTTCCGCTCTTGTTGTACCCAGTTTGGAGTGCAATGGCTTGATCTCAGCTCACTGAAACCTCCACCATCAGATAAGCGCATTCAACTTGGATGCAGAATCACCTAAATTACACACTTTGTATTTCATTGCTTATTCATAGATATATGTTTTGCTTTTACTAGAACAAGGGAAACACTACATAAAAGTAACTAAGATTTATTTTTTCTTTACTTTCTTGTTTTTGAGGAGGAGTCTTGCTCTGTCACCCAGGCTGGAGTACAGTGGTGTGATCTCAGCTCACTGCAACCTCTGCCTTCCTGGCTTAAGCGATTCTCCTGCTTCAGCTTCCCAAGTAGCTGGGATTACAAGCACCTACCACCACGCCTGGCTAATTTTTGTATTTTTAGTAGAGACAGGGTCTTGCCATGTTGACCAGGCTGGACTGAAACTCCTGACCTCAGGTGATCCACCCACCTCAGCCTCTCAAAGTTCTAGGATTACAGGCGTGAGCCACCATGCCCGGCCTTTTGTTGTCATTTCAACAGTGTTCACAGCATCTTCACCAGGAGTAGATTCCATCTCAAGAAACCACTTTCTTTGCTCATCCCTAAGAAACAGTTCCTCATCCATTCAAGTGTGATCATGAGATTGCAGCAATTCCATCACATCTTCAGGCTCCACTTCTAATTCTGATTCTTTTGCTATTTGCAGCACATCTCCAGTGACTTCCTCCACTGAAGTCTTAAGCCCCTCAAAGTTGCCCATGAGAATTTGAATCTTCTTCCAAATTCCTGTTAATATTGATATCTTGACCTCCTCTCATGAATCATAAATGTTCCTAATGGCATCTAGAGTGGTGAATTCTTTCCAGAAGATTTTCAATGGACTTTGCCCAGATCCATCAGAGGAATCACTATGGCAGCTCTAGCCTTACAAATTATATTTCTTTTTTTTTTTTTGAGACGCAGTTTCATTCTTGTTGCCCAGGCTGGAGTGCAATGGTGTGATCTTGGCTCACCGCAACCTCTGCCTCCCAGGTTCAAGTGGTTCTCCTGCCTCAGCCTCTCAAGTAGCTGGGATTACAGGCATGCACCACCACACCCAGCTAATTTTGTATTTTTAGTAGACAGGAGGTTTCTCCATGTTGGTCAGGCTGGTCTCGAACTCCCAACCTCAGGTGATCTGCCCACCTTGGCCTCCCAAAATGCTGGGATTACAGGTGTGAGCCACTGCATCTGGCCTCACAAATTGTATTTCTTAAATAATAAGACTTGAAAGTTGAGATGACTCCTTGACCCATAAGCTGTCAGTGGATATTGTGTTAGTAGGCACAGAAACAACATTCATCTTCTTGTGCATCTCCATTAGAGCTCTTGGGTGACTAGGTTCATTGTCAATGAGCAGTAATACTTCGGAAGGAAATTTTTTTCTGAGCAGTAGATCTCAACAGTGGGCTTAAATTATTCAGCAAACCATGATGTAAACAGATATACTGTCATCCAGGCTTTGTTGTTCCATTTGTAGAGCACAGGAAGAGTAAAGTCAACATAATTCTTCAGGACCCTAGGATTTTTAGAATAGTAAATGAGCATTGGCTTCAACTTAAAATCACCAGCTGCATTAGTCCCTAATAAGAGAGTCAGCCTGTCCCTTGAAGCTTGAAGCCAGGCATTGACTTCTCTTCTCCAGCTATTAAAGGCCTGCATGGCATCTTCAACCAGTAGAAAGCTGTTTTGTCTACATTGAAAATCTTTTGTTGAATGTAGACACCTTCATCAATTACCTTAAAAAGAGCTTCTGGATTACCTGCTACAGCTTCTCAATCAGCACTTCCTCCTTCACCCTGCACTTTTTTGTTATGGAGATGGCTTCTTTCCTAAAACCTCTAGAACCAACCTCTGCTAACTTTCAGCTTTTCTTCTGCAGCTTCCTCACCTCTTTCAGCCTTCACAGAACTGAAGAGAATTAGGACCTTGCTCTGGTTTAGGCTTTGGCTTAAGGGAATGTTGTAACTGGTTTGATCTTTATCCAGACCATTCAGACTTTCTCCATAACAGCAATAGGGCTGGTTTGCTTTCTTATCATTTGTACGTTCATTGGAGCAGCACTTTTAATTTCTTTCAAGATCTTTTGGCTGTGTGTGGTGGCTCACGCCTATAACCCCAGCACTTTGAGAGGCTGAGGCGGGTGGATTGCCTGAGGTCAGGAGTTTGAGACCAGCCTGGCCAATATGGTGAAAACCTGTCTCTACTAAAAATACAAAAAATTAGCTGGGCGTGGTGGTGGGCACCTATAATCCCAGCTACTTGGGAGGCTGAAGCAGGGAGGATCGCTTGAACCCAGGAGGCGGAGGTTGCAGTGAACTGCACTCCAACCTGGGTGACAAAGCGAGACTCCGTCTCAAAAAAAAAAAAAAGAAAAAAAAACAACTTTTCCTTTGGATTCACAACTTGGTTAACTAGTTGGCACAAGAGACCCAGCTTCTGTTCTGTCTCAGTTTTCATGGTGCCTTCCTCACTAAGCTGAATCATTTCTTGCTTTTGATTGAAGGTGAGAGACCTCCAATTTCCTTCCGCTTGAACTCTTTGGAGCCATTATAGAGTTATTAATTGTCCTTATTCCAATATCATTTATCCCGGGAATAGGGAGATCCTAGGAGAGGGAGAGAGATGAGGGAACAGCCAGTCAGTGGAGCAATCAGAACACACAACATTTATTAAGTTTGCTGTCTTATATGGGTGCGGTTCATGGTGACCCAAAACAATTACAATAGTAACATGAAAGATCACTGGTCATAGATCACCTTAACATATATAAAAGTCATGAAAAATCTGAAATATTGCAACAATTACCAAAGTGTGACAGAGACCAGAAGTGAGCACACGCTACTGGAAAAACGGCACCAACAGACTTGCTTGACATAGGGTTACCACAAACCTTCATTTGGGAAATATACAGTATCTGGAAAGTGCAGTAAAACAAAGCACAATACAAAGACAATACAAGGTGTGCTTGTATTAGCTAAATACTTACGCTGAAAACAACGACAAAGAAAGACAGGGAAAGAGAAGGTAGCCCTCAGTCCCTTTTCTTTTCAGTTCTTCCTTACTAAGCCAAAGGTAGACAGTGATGGTAGGATATGAGTATGTTAAGAAGTGAAAAAAAAACCCAGTGCAGTAGCTCATACCTTCTAATTCCAGTATGCTGAGAAGCCAAGGTGGGAGGATCACTCGAGCCCAGGAGTTCGAGACCAGCCTGGGCAACATAGCGAGACCCCATCTCTACAAAAATTACAAAAAATCAGCAGGGCTTGATGGAGTATGCCTGTGGTCCTAGCTACTCAAGAGGCTGAGGCAGGAGGATGACTTGAGTCCAAGAGTTCAAGGCTGCAGTGAGCTATGATGGCGCCACTGCACTAGGCAACCGAGTAAGACCCCATCTCATAAGAAAAGAAGTGAAGAGGCCGGGCGTGGTGGCTCTCGCCTGTAATCCCAGCACTTTGGGAGGCCGATGTGGGTGGATCACGAGGTCAGGAGTTCAAGACTCAGCCTGGCCAAGATGATAAAACCCTGTCTCTACTAAAAATACAAAAATTAGCCAGGCATGGTAGTGGGCGCTTGTAATCCCAGCTACTTGGGAGACTGAGGCAGAGAATCGCTTGAACCCAGGAGGCGGAGATTGCAGTGAGCCAAGATTGCACTGCTGCACTCCAGCCTGGACGACAGAGTGAGACTCCATCTCAAAAAAAAAAGAAAGAAAGAAAGAAAGAAAAGAAGTGAACAGGCCCTGTGCAGTTGCTCACACCTGTAATCCTAGCACTTTGGGAGGCCGAGGTGGGCAGATATCTTGAGGTCAGGAGTTCAAGACTGCTTGGTCAGATGGCAAAACCCCATCTGTACTAAAAGTACAAAATTAGCCAGGCTTGGTGGAATGCGCCTGTAATTCCAGCTACTCAGGAGACTGAGGCAGGCAGGAGAATCACTTGAAACTGCGAGGCAGAGGTTGCAGTGAGCCCATACTGCACCACTGCACTCCAGCCTGGGTGACAGAGACTCTGTCTCAAAAAAAAAAAAAAAGAAAAAAAATTGCCGGGTGTAGTGGCTCACACCTGTAATCCCAGCACTTTGGGAGGCTGAGGCAGGCAGATCACCTGAGGGTTGGGAGTTCCAGAGCAGCCTGACCAACATGGAGAAACCCTGTCTCTACTAAAAACACAAAAAAATTAGGCAGTGTAGTGGCGCATGCCTGTAATTCCAGCTACTCAGGAGACTGAGGCAGGAGGATGGCTTGAACCTGGGAGGTAGAGGTTGCGGTGAGCCAAGATTGTGCCATTGCACTCCAGCCTGGGCAACAAGAGGGAAACTTCATCTCAAAAAAAAACCTTAGTTACCTTTATGTAGTGTTTCCCCTGTTCTAGTAAAAGGAAAACATGTATCTACGCATAAGCAGTGAAATAGAAATATGCAATTTAGGTGATTCCATGTCTAAGTTAAATGTGTTTATCTTTCCATTGAAAACTGCTATTGTACAATATAAAGCCGAGTGGTAAAAATTCATGCTAATAATTTTAAATTGTAGTTTATCTCTGCTTAAAACAATTTTAAATAGCAAATAGAAAACACCAAAACAAGTTGGCAGAGAGGAAAAGGACATTTGAGTACCTTTAATGGTACTGTTTCTCGTGTTTTTGGAAGGGGCTATATACGTGCACTTTGCCCTGGGCCCTGCAAATTCCAGAGCTGGCCCAAGGCTGAGTTTGGACACCTGTTTTGGAAAACTGCTATCAGAAAGAAGATTCAGGTGCTCAACCAGAGCTGGGGACTTTGGGTCTATTTCAAAGGCTTTGGAGTCCTGTACTCCTACTTGCCTGCTTCACTGCACACCTGGCCCCTCTCCACCTTTGCCTAAGGCAGTCCTGAACTCAAAGTATTCTGCCTTGCATAGCTGCAACTCTCTCTCAAGTAAGACTTACCCTATTCTTCAAATGTGCTTAATTATTACTATTATTATTATTTTGAGACAGAGAGCCTTGCTCTGTTGCCCAGGCTGGAATGCAGTGGCACAATCTCAGCTCACTGCAACCTCTGCCTCCTGGGTTCAAGTGATTCTCCTGTCTCAGCCTTCTGAGTAGCTGGGATTATAGACGCACATCACCACACCCAGCAAATTTTGGTTATTTTTAGTACAGACGGGCTTTCACCATGCTGGCCAGCCTGGTCTCAAACTCCTGACCTCAAGTGACCTGCCCACGTCAGCCTCCCAAAGTGCTGGGATTACAGATCTGTCAGCCACCGGCCTGGCCAAACGTGCTTAATGTTAAAGCCTACAGTTGCCCAGCTGCGCTGAAAGGACGGCTCAGTTTTCAAAGCATTGCGTTCTGACTGCAGGTGTAATACGTTCTTATTCCTTGAAGTAACAAGGCTCTTTTCTCTTGCTCCTCTGACTTCTCAACTGAGTGTATATTGATAGAACCACAGTCATTTTCCTAATCAACTCCTCATCAACAGCAGGTTTTCCATCCTTGGAGGTCCTTGAGGTTCCCTGAGGTCTTCCCACCTTCCTCCTCTGGTGAAGAACATCACCCTCGGTCTTAGCAGGGCTCGCCTGGCACTCTCCACCCACCAGGCCGTGATGCTCCTCTCTTCCTGCCTCTGTCTCCTCCACCCCATTCTCTTCACCCTCCCCTCCTCTGCCCTGCACCACCTGGTGCTCTGCTGTCTGCCGTCCGCCCTGGCATCAGGGCATGCTTCCTCTTCACATCAATTCCTATTACTTCTACTAAAACAAAACCCTTAGACACAAACTGTTCCTTCCTTTTTCTTTTTCTATTCTCACTCTGTAGCCTAGACTAGAGAGCAGGGGTGCGATTTTGGCTTACCGTAACCTCCACCTCCCGGGTTCAAGCAATTCTTCTGCCTCAGCCTCCCAAGTAGCTGGGATTACAGGCATGGGCCACCATGCTTGGCTAATTTTTGTATGTTTAGCAGAGACGGGGCTTTGCCATGTTGACAAGGCTGGTCTCAAACTCCTGGCCTCAAGTGATCCACTGGTCTTGGCCTCCCAAAGTGCTGGGATTGCAGGCGTAAGCCAAGCCACCGTGCCTGGCTGACTGTTCTTTTTTCTGAACAGAAATGTCATCCCAAAAGTTTCACATCACCCAAAGAAACCAATCATTTCATCATTCTGAGATCCCCTCTACTGAACCTTTTTATTTGCATTCTCTTCTATGGCAAACCTTTTAACCTAGGCTTAGGATGAGAGGTATCTTATGGAACTTTCATTTATTTCAAACAGTCTACACTGTTACTAGACCTATATGTATTATTTATGTCCTTAGAAAGTTACAGCTTTCAGAGGCCTAACAGATCATCTAATCCAACTCTTTGCTTTACTGGTAAGAAAACTAGCTCAAAGAAGTTAGTTTGCTCCTAGCCACCCAGCTAGTATTATGCTGGCCTCGTGTCATACTTATTAGGTATTCTGGAGCCAAGCTCAGTTCTCTTGCTTCTGTATCGGCGCAGCTTCGGTTACTGCATATCAAAATCACAAAAAGCAGATTGAGACTTCTTCAGAGTATTCCACTTAGTGAACCCAGAGGGTGAAGGAGAAAGCAAATTGAAGGCTCTGGGTGGTCAGCCCTTTAGTAATTAAGAACTGGTGTTGGCCGGGTGCAGTGGCTCACGCCTGTTATCCTAGCACTTTGGGAGGCCAAGGTAGGTGGATCACCCGAGGTCAGGAGTTCAAGACCAGCCTGGCCATCATGGTGAAACCCCATCTTAAAAAAAAAAAGAACTGGTGTTATTTTCAGCATTGTGGGAATGATGCCAGTGGCAAAAAATCACACAGCTTCATTTCACGGATGATGATGACCTCATCATCACTAAAACAGCACCACTGTCTCCAGCCTACAGCCCTCGCCTGAAGCCATCACACTACTTCCTTGTATACCATCATAGGAGAGAAGTAAGGACACCATTAAGGCTCAGGGGGAACGGAACTTGGCTCCTGCTGTTGTAAGAAGCTGGAGGAAGGCAAACTAGAGGTGCGGGAAATAGGCAAGGCCAGGACCCAGCAGGACCAGCTCAAAGACGCTGGATAGGGGACAGTCACCTCCCCGGCAGCAGGTGGAAACTGGATTCAGAACCTGAGCCAGGTAAATTCACTCTTCTAAGATCCAACAATAACATGCATTTGTAGGTCAATCAGATTTGCTCTAAAACTCTAGTTTCCACATTGTCACCTCATTTAATCCTCAACAACCTTGAAATGTAGGTTTTTTTTTTTTTTTTTTTTTACATAATGAGAGATAATGAAACCAGGTTTAGAGATGCCAAATGACTTGCTGGCAGCTATAGAAGTTTAATTCTCTTTTCTGGTTCTCTAGTGGGTCAGTTTTTTGTTTTGTTTTGTTTTGTTTGTTTTTTTTTTAAGACAATCTCACTGTCGCCCAGGCTGGAGTGCAGTGGCGCAATCTCAGCTTGCTGTAACCTCTGCCTCTCGGGTACAAGTGATTCTCATGCTTCAACCTCCTACTCATGAGTAGCTGGGATTACACGCATGTGCCACCAGGCCCGGCTAATTTTTGTATTTTTAGTATAGACGGGGTTTCACCATGTTGGCCAGGCTGGTCTTGAACTTCTGACCTCAAGTTATCCACTGGTCTGGGCATTCCAAAGTGCTGGGATTACAGGTGTGAGTCACTGCACCTGGCTCCCCAGTGATTCTAAAATATCTCCCAATGCAATGTAAGAAATACATCAATTTTTTAAAATTCCAAACATGGGAGTGTAAGACTCTGGAGGAGAAATAAGGGAAATGTGCCTGGAAAGGGAAATAAAGCCCAAGGGCAAGTATGGGCCTGTCATGGAGAGTAAAAAGGATGAGAAGCCAAGGGCAGTGGCTCACACCTGTAATCCCAGCACCGTGGGAGGCTGAGGTGGGAGGATTGCTTGAGCCCAGGAGTTTGTGACCAGCCTCAGCAACATAGCGAGACCGTGTCTGTACAAATTTTTTTTTTTTGAGTTGGAGTTTTGCTCTTGTCGCCTAGGCTGGAGTGCAGGATCTCAGCTCACTGCAACCTCTGCCTCCCAGGTTCAAGCAATTCTCCTGCCTCAGCCTCCTGAGTAGCCGGGATTAGAGGTGCACGCCACCACACTGGGCTAATTTTTGTATTTTTAGTAGAGACAGGGTTTCTCCGTGTTGGTCAGGCTGGTCTCGAACTCCCGATCTCAGGTGATCAGCCCACCTCGACCTCCCAAAGTGCTGGGATTACAGGCATGAGCCATCATGGCCGGCCTGCATAATTTTTTTTTTTAATTAGCCAGGTGTGGTGGTGTACACCTGTAGTCTCAGCTACTGAGGACAGTGAGGTGGGAGGATCACTGAGCCTGGTATGGTGAGGCTGCTGTGAGCTATGATTGTTCCAGCATGGACAAAAGTGAAACCTTGTCTCAAAAAAAGAAAAACAGGATAAGAAGTCAACTTTTCGAAAAAATATCCATGCTACCTGACCTACCACCCTGGCTTGGTAAAGGATATTGCCATTATGCTTCTAGATCAGAATTCTCAATCCACTGCCAGAGCCCCACTATCACCCAAACCTGTTATACGAGTATCATTTTCATACACAGACTATGTTGCACTTAGCAGCTGCATTATGATAATCGAGTGCCCCCCCCAACTAAACTGTTGTTACTTCCAGCATTAGATGCAAGCATTAATTCACATATACCCACATACACATCATTGGAAACCAGCCTGAGTCCAGCTTCTCCTTTTGCAGAGATTTTATAGCCCCCTGGATGTAGATGCAGGGCTTCACACGCTGATTCCTGGGATGATCATTCATAATGCACAATGTGGAAAATGCCCTTCAAGAAACCAGGCTGTCCTGTGTGAACCTAGTGGGCAGACATAGAAACAGGAAGGCTGAGATTAGAGCCTGCTCTACAGTGTTTTGATGTTTCCTGAGCCACTGCTGAGGCTCTGAGAGCTGATCAAAGGTACCTCCGCAGGCTCGAATTAACACAGCCTTGGTGAATCAGGCCAGCACCTGCCTGCAAATAGCAGCATATTTCACCAAATCAAGTTAATCTTTTCGTCAAGGCAGGAGGTGGCAATCCTTTCATAAAACTTTCACAGGTTATTTATTCCTGTTTTATCTTAGCTTTCTGAAGGAAAAATTATGAATGGCCTACTTCATTTTCTTCCCTTGGAGGTACGTATTTATTTTAAAGCTGATCTTTACTCATGGTATATGCCCTTGAAGACCTCCAGACCTAAAGAACATGCCTTGTTTCAAAAATGGTGGAGGTTTTGGGTTTGGAAGAGAAGAATGAGACTGCATTGTCATAAATCTTCACTTTCCTTTTAATGCAGGTGGGACTTGTAACTTCAACTATTTGTATAAGAGCAGTACCTCACCTCTATTGGGGGAAATATAGCTAAAAAGCCATAATTTTTGTAGAGAGAAAACGGAAAGGCTCAGCACAGAGTAAACTATAGCCACTAGGATAGATTTAAAGATTCTAGCAGAACTCAAATAAAAAACAGAAACTTACTTAAAAAAAAAAAAAAGGTACTAGCCTAAGGCTGCAGGCTCAGAAAACTGATACCTAGAAAGGGAAATGAAATGTGTTGAATAATAGATTAAGTGTTAAGTTAATACTTAACGCAGAGAAGCTGCAAAACAGATTTCTTGCCTTGGAGGAGTTCATTATTTCAGGCATTGGCTAGTCATGAGACTTAGGAAACCAGGAGGATGTGTCAGATCCTGCAAGCCTCTCCAAGAAGCAGATGTGGTCACAAGGAAACGCAGTGGGGGAGGGGAGGGAGGAATTTGAGAGAGCAGAAAAATAAGTTGTGATATTTGGAAAAGAGAGCTCGCATATGATCGTCTGCCAAAGCAACCCCCAAACTTTATTGAACAATATAATATAAATTGAGACAGTTCCAAGTTGTTTCATTTCGGGGATAGGGTGTGGAAAGAGTGTGAGCTCACAGAATCACCCCATAAGCGCGGGTCCCATTACAGCTGGTAACCACAGACAAGCTGAACTTTGAAGAGTCTGTTTCCTCAGCTACACAATGGGAATAACATGTCCCATCAGGATTTGAGGACTAACTATGTATATATGGTAGTCAATAAATATAATAATACAATTAATAATTTAATATAAGGTGTTGGATAAATATATATTTGCCTTCTCAAATTAAACTAATACTTTCAATTTAATGTTGGTTTGCAGATGATAGAAAATAATACTATAATGGAAAGGGCTATTTTTATTTATTTATTTATCTTTGAGATGGAATCTCACTCTTATGCCCAGACTGGAGTGCAGTGGTGTGATCTCCACTCACTGCAACATCTGCCTCCCAAGTTCAGGTGATCCTCCTGCTTCAGCCTCCCAAGTAGCTGGGATTACAGGCATGCACCACCATGCCCTGCTAATTTCTGTATTTTTAGTAGAGAAGGGGTTTCACCATGTTGTCCAGGCTGGGCTCAAACTCCTGGCCTCAAGTGATCTGCTCACCTTGGCCTCTCAAAGCACTGGGATTGCAGGCATGAGCCATCGCGCCTGGCTGGACTATTTTTTGTTTTAAGTTTCTTACTTTTATTTTTTCAATTAACAAAAGCATATATTTATGATATACAACATGATGTTTTGATATATGTATACATTGTGATATGACTGAATCAAGCTGTTAATTAGTTAATTAAAAATAAATGCTGTTCTGGATTGTATAGATTTATTGTACAAGCAGGCTAGGGAAAAAAGATGTTTTGGGTTTTTCTGAGACAGGGTCTTGCTCTGCTGTCCAGGCTGGAATGCAGTGGTGCAACCGTGGCTCACTCCAGCCTCAAACTCCATGGCTCAAGCAATCCTCCTGCCTCTGCCTCTCAAGTAGCTGGGACTAAAGGTGTATGCCACCATGCCTGGCTACTTTTTAATTTTTCTGTAAAGATAAGATCTCGCTATGCTGCCCAGACTGGAAAGCCACCACGCCCAGCTGGAAAAAAAATGTTGATTAATGTAATACACATGGCTTTTCAAAGAATCATTCAAGTAAATCAAATTTCAAAATGAAAATCAGGGCCGGGCATCGTGGCTCACACCTATAATCCCAGCACTTTGGGACACCGAGGCAGGAGGATTGCTTGAGGCCAGGAGTTTGGGACCAGACCTCAGGCTGGTGAGACCTCATCTCTATAAAATTTTAAAAGCTGGGCTTGGTGGAGCTTGCCTGTAGTCCTAGGTACTCAGGAGGCTGAGGCAGGAGGATCATTTGCACCCAGGAGTTCAAGATTGCAATGAGGTATGACCACGTCACTGCATTCCAGCCTGGGTGACACAGCAAGATCCTGTCTCAAAACAACCATCTCCACCACCAAAAAATCCCTGAAAATATCATCGGAAAGAAATTAAAAGTGGCCAGGTGCAGTGGCTCATGCTTGTAATCCCAGCACTTTGGGAGGCCCAGGCGAACAAATTATCTGAGGTCAGGAGTTTGAGACCAGCTTGGCCAACATGGTGAAATGCTGTCTCTACTAAAAATACAAAAATTAGCTGGGTGTGGGGCAGGCATCTATAATCCCAGCTACTCGGGAGGCTAAGGCAGGAGAATCGCTTGAACCTGGGAGGCGGAGGTTGCAATGAGCCGAGATCACACCATTGCCTCCAGCCTGGGTGACAAGAGCGAGACTTCATCTCCAAAAGAAAAAGATAGAAACTAAAAGCAATAAAACGTTAATAATCAGACTAGGTAACAAGTCCAAAAGTTGTTTTCACTTGTTAAACAGGATAACTTTTTAAAAGAGGCATATGTAAAAATTTAAATGTGTACTTTTTGCTGCATTTCAACCTACTTACAGTCTCTGAATGCCTTATCCTCACATTACAATTTATATGGAATTGATGCCTTTAAAATATTAAAATATATATTAGTAAAAATTTGAGACAAGATAGGAGAATTGAATTTGTCCTAAGATTATTAGAATGATCTGATCAAATGAGAATATGTTCCAATTTCAGTAATTTTCTTGATAAAGAAAATAGTTTGGAGGCTGGGTGTGGTGGCTCACTCCTGTAATCCCAGAACTTTGGGAGGCCAAGGTGGGTGGATCATTTGAGGTCAGGAGTTCCAGACCAGCCTAGCCAACATGGTGAAACCCCGTCTCTACTAAAAATAAAAAAAAATGAGCCAGTGTGGTGGCATGCGCCTGTAATCCCAGCTACTTGGGAGCCTGAGGCATGAGAATTGCTTGAACCTGGGAGGAGGAGGTTGCAGTGAGCTGAGATCAAGCCACTGTACTCCAGCCCCGGTGACAGAGTGAGACCCTGTCTCAGGAAAAAAAAAAAAAAGAAAATAGTTTGGAACTTTTTTCTTTCTTATCTTTCTTTCTTTTATTGAGACGGAGTTTCTCTCTTGTTACCCAGGCCAGAGTGCAATGACACAATCTCGACTCACCGAAACCTCCACCTCCCGGGTTCAAGTGATTCTCCTGCCTCAGCCTCCTGAGTAGCTGAGATTATGGGAATGCACTACCATGCCCGGCTAATTTTGTATTTTTAGTAGAGACGGGTTTTCTCCATGTTGGTCAGGCTGGTCTCGAACCCCTGACCTCAGGTTATCCACCCGTCTCGGCCTCCCAAAGTGCTGGGATTACAGGCATGAGACACCTCACCCAGCCTAGAATATTAAAAAAAAAAAAAAAACAAAAACAAGCTGACACTTCCTAGGGTAAGAATTTATCTTCTGAAATCCCTCCATGGTTTTATTTTCCTTACCTGTATTCTATTTGTTAAATGTTTGTCTATATATTCCTTCTAAATCTGAGTAAATTTCCATCACTGGATTTGGTTCCCTTTGTAAGTCACCCACACTGTGCTTCAAAGGTTGCACATTCTATTGATGTCTGTAACACATTTCATTAAAAAACCCTGTTTCCTTGATAGTTGGTTAAATCCCTGTACTACTTATTATTTTTATTCATTGATTTCTCATGCTTCCCTTCTTTGCCAGCTGTGCTATTGTAACCATCAACCCTAAGTTACTGCTCTTCTTTCAGCCACAAAGCATTTGTTGAATGTCTCTCTTTTCAGCCTCTGAATCATAAAACTCAGCTCAGAACATAGCCTGTTTTTAATTAGAGGTCACGATTTTTGGAGGTTAAGACTTGACACATTTTCCTGTTAATGCGCTTAATGAGACCTAAAACTGATCTCTAAACTGCTTTTTGCTCACTGGCCAGTTTTCAGAGAAAAATTTTACTTTTTGATTTAATACAAATGAATATTTTGTGTTCCTGCAGTGTTTTGGGGTCTACCAGTCAGAGGCTTAGTTTTACATTTGTATGAGCTATGCGTACATAGTGCCAAATACCAAATTTATGCGAACTCTAATTGAACAAGCTGACCTGGGTGACAAAATAATTCTACAGAAAATTACATTTCTCTAAGACAAATTACATTTCTGTAAGACTATAATTTTCAGTCCTTCTGTCCAAACAAAAAGACAACAATTTTTTTTTCTTTTTAGGTCTAGAAAAAGAATGGTCAACTCCCTATGTTCTGGATAAGGAGAGAAACAATGCCTGATTTGAAGAATTATTTAAGGTGGTGGTTCTCAATCTTGTCTATGCATTGGAATCACTAAGAGATCTTCTAAAAATTCCCAGCTCAAGGCCACAGTAATTTTTTTAAGCTTTCTAGGTGATTCTAGTGTCAAGTTTGAGAACCACGGATTTGGAGTTTCAAAGTAACTACAGTAAAATTCTAGTTTCTAGTAATGGTGGATTTTTTTTCCTTTTTTAGATTAATCTCCTCCAGGTAGCAATCATAAAGTACGAATGAACAAAAAGTTAAACAAACAAAAAACTAGTTGAAGGCCTGAAGAATAACCAAAAGCAGGCAGAAACTGGAGGGTCATCTTCCCTTAAAAGAAGGGAACCTCAAGATCTACAAGTTTGTACCTTTAAGCCTGAAGGCAGTCTTTATTCTTCAAAAGGTTAGGGGTGGCAGAAAGCTGCGACTTCAGTGGCTTGAGATGTCAAGGACAGAGGTGGGGTGGGGAGAGCAGAGCAAAAGTTAGGAAGGCTAGGTGAAGAATTCTGGAAAGAGGGGAACTGAAGAAGGAGCAAATCTCAACCTCTGAACAGAAATTTTGCTCAAATCCCTACTTGATTTGTGCAGCAGGGGAGACCGCAGTGGGCCCACTGAAAGCCGGAAGCTGAAAACTAATCAGAGACTTCGGCTGCTTATCCATTACAGGATGGTTTGAAGTTTCAGTTCAGCCAAATGAGCTGCCTGAGGACAAACGTTAACTGTTCAGAGGAATGTAGCTGAATCCATAGTCTTTATGAATGTACCACCCATATTGTCCAGCATATAATAAAAAACAGACAAGCAAAAAAAAAAGAAAACCAAAGTGACCCCATACAGAAGTGAAATACAATCAATGGAAACTGATTCTGAGTAAGACATGTTACAATTAGCAAACATGTACTTAAGAGAGCTATTATAAATGCATATAAGGATATATATTTATAGTAACGAGGACTCTCAGAAAAGAATTAGGAATGCTAAAGAACCAAATGGAAATTTTACGTGTGAAAAATATACAGTAACTGTAATGAAAGTCCACTGGATGAGTTCATCACCATACTGAAGACAGTACAAGAGTTAGTGAATTGCCAATAAATTATACAAATTATTCCATCTAAAATAGAAACAAGACTGAAGAAAGAAGAGCTTCAAAGACATGTAGGACAACCTCAAGTGATCTAATGTAAATTTACTGGCTTCTAGGAGACAGGAAAGCAGAAAATAAATTGAAAAAAATGGCCAAAATTTCCCCAAATTTGATTTTAAAATAAAAATAATACACAGATTTACAGATCCAAGAAGCTCAGTGAACCCCCAGCTAAATAAGTACGAAGAAACCATACCTAGGCACATTTTAGTGAAACTGCTGAAATTCAAAAAACAGCCAGAGAAAAAGACATTATATATATGAGAATAATGATACAAATGACAGCTGATGTCTCATCAGAAGCAATGGAGGCCAAAAGACAATAAATGCTTTCGAAGTGCTATAAGAAAAAAAGCTATCAACCCAGAATTCTCCATCAGTGAAACGATCCTTCAAAGATTAGTGAAAGAAAGTCATTTTCAATGAGCTCATTTTCCAAGAGGTTCAATGAGCCTAAACTTAACACGAGCAGGCCTGGATTACAGTTCTCAAAGAAATCATTCAAGCTGAAAAGGAGACATCAGATGTCACTCAAATCTATAGAATAAACAACATCAGAAATGGTCAATATTTGGCAAATATAAAAGATACATACATTCTTTTTTCTCTTAATCATTTAAATGACATTTGCTTGTTTTAAGTAAAAATTATAGCATTGTCCTGTTGTGTTTATCATCTATGTAGCCGTAATATATGTGAAAAACCAAGGAAGAGAGAGGGAGGGTGAATGGAACTGTACTGCTGCAAGGTTCTGTATTTTATGCGAAGCTGTATCATGTTAACCCTAAGTGGATTGTAGTAGGTTAAAGATGTATGTAGTAATACCTAGAAGAACCATTTTAAAAATACGGTGTATGGTTTATAAAGCAGTAACAAAACTAAAAGACAAAACTACATTTGCACCCCCTAAATCTATAAAAATAGGCTGAGGTTGGTGGCTCATGCCTGTAATCCCAACACTTTGGGAATCTGAGGTCTGAGGCAGGAGATTTACTTGAGGTCAGGAGTTTAAGACCAACCTGGGCAATATGGCAAAATCCCATCTCTACTAAAAATACAAAAAAATTAGCCAGGCGTGGTGGTGCATGCCTATAATCTCAGCTACTTGGGAGGCTGAGGCATAAGAATCCCTTGAACCTGGGAGCAAGAGGTTGCAGTGAGCCAAGATTATGCCACTGTACTCCCGCCTGGGCAAGAGTGAGACCCTGTGTAAAAAAAAAAAAAAAAAAAAAAACAAAATTTTAAAAAGAAAAAACAAATATTATCGATGCAAAAGTCTCATCCAAAAAAAAGAAGAAAGAGAAAAAAAGAAAAAAAAAATCAACTTGAAAAAAGGCAGAAAAAGAGCAGCAGCAAAAAAAGCCAAATGGCAAACTCAATCTAAACATATCAATAATTACAGTAAATGTAAATTGACAAATGCTAAGTAAAAGGCAGAGATTAGACTAAATAAAAAAGCAAGACCCAACCATATGCAATATGACATGAACTTCAAAAACACAAAGAGGTAAAAAGTTAACAAATTGGGGGCAGGCTAGGAAAAAAAATAAAAATAAAAAGATATATTGCACCATGTAAATTACAAGCATAAATATCATTTCTATTTGGCTTTGATATTAATAGCTTACATTTTTCAATTACATGTACCTGTTTTTAAATAATGGTTTACATTCACTGAACACCAGCTATTATCAACCATGACCTTTAACAACCTCCATAGAGAAAAAATGAAGTAAAACAGAGAATTGAGGGTAATTTTTTTTTTAATCTTTGGGTTTCATTGACTCTCTTAATAGTTTTTCTTTTAAATGAGTCATATAGCTCCTTTCCTTCCCCTTCTAGTGTGAGTGATGAAACACTGTACCAGGGCAATCCCTCAACTATACTAAAACAAAATGTTCAACCTTTGATCTAGCTGTTGGAGCAAGTAATGATTCTTGATCACCTTTGCGTCATTCATTTTTATTAATGTTTGTTTTGTTCCTTGTGTTTACTAGTATTTTTTGGGTTTCTATCTATTTCTGTGACTCTCTGAGGTGGGGCTAGACCACTTTAAGCTGAGTGCCCTACAAAGCTGTACCCGACAGGCACAACATTCCCTCAACTTTCTTACACCTCTGGGTAGTCATCATCAGTTTTTTTCTTTGACTTACAAGAAAAGTCTTTGAGTTGAGCTCTTTCTACAGTAGGGACTTTCTAAAATAGTTTCAAAATTAGACAAACTTAAATTTGTAAGAATTTTCCTGTATTCTTTAAACAATACTGAAGCTCTGATGCTCCCTCTCACACTTACAATTCATAGCTGGGGCAGAGCTGGAAAGAACATGACTGTAACAACAAAGAAAGCTCATACTAAGCATGACTACAAAGAATGGTTTTGTGGCATGTGACAAATCTGCTCAACCATACAAGTGAAAGGAGCAACATCAATTCCCTTCTGGCCATCTGGGCTTTGTAAGTGATTGCCCATCCCAACAAACTCCACTTGTACATAGCACTATTTTTTCACAAACTGTGACCTTGGAAAATACTTACCTAATAAACTAACAATCCCACCATAGACAGAACCCCACTGGTTATTTCATCATTTTAGAAAACATTTTAAGATGCTTTAAAAGGTAATTTCCCTGCAACTACTATGCTATATTTGAATAGAAATGCCTTAACTAACTGTACCACTGAACAAAGCTTATTTTAAAGGGTAATGTGGAAAAAGGGCAAGAAATTGCTTGGGTTGTTTTCTTCTGAAAACTTAGCAATAACTGGATGCTTCAAGACTTTTCTTTACAAAATGGTCATATTTTAAACTATGCAGGACAGATCAATAAGGGATTTAGTGGCTAGCTAAACACTGAAATGACTCATTTCAATTTGCCATGCAGTTAAGTAAAGTTCTAAGGGCCTGCTATCAAGAGTAAATATCACACATCCTGTTTATGCAAACTGGCTTGTTGTCCACAGTTTTTCAAAGAGCTGGTGACACCCCCTAACACTGCACCCTACCCCTCAAACTTCCTGCTCACTGGGGTGCTATATTCCTACTCATTTTTAAGAAGCACCTCCCTCAACAGAAATACTCTGAATTACAACAATTTTTAAAGAAAATACTTTATTATGTCATGAAAAAAAGGCATCAACTAGATTCATACTTGTTTGAAAAAAAAAAACTGAAAATGTATTAATTAGACAGTATGTGGGCATCCCATTCCACACAGGAATGAGAAGATGCTGTAGGTTCTCTAAGTATTGCACAGTCTGAAAAAATAACAAAAACAGGGAAGGGAAGGGAAAAAAAAAAATCACATGATATTGGGAACCTCTCACATTATGAATAATCTACCAAGAAACATTTAAAACAGAAAACCCTTCGTTTCTACAGTAGCTTTGAGTTTATAGTTCTTGGAATGACTGTATTCCATTGAAGACATCTCAGTAACAGGAAGCTGTTTTAGCAATCCCATGTGCAAATATTAATAAAAAATATATAAAATAATGCAATTCAACTCTTGCCATCACCCCGGCAATCATGACATTTCTGAGAACGATTTTGCTTGAAAATGGGTTAAGCTGTAAGTTTTGCCTGAAGCTCCATCTCTGCAGCCCGTTTGAGTGCAACATCCACTAGAAGCTGAAATCCACTAAAGTCCTGGTTGAGGTCCGGTGGAGTAGGGGGAGGAGTGTTGAAAAGACCACTCTGTGTATTTGTACTTGGTCCAGATTTACACGTGTCCTCTGGGTACATGAGAGAGGTGTCTGTGAAGTTGTTGGCCGCTATCTGCTGTATATCTGTGTTTTGTCCCACACCAACTGACTGGCAGAGAGAGAAAGGGACATCTTTCAACGCAGTCACAGTGGTATGGCAGATCACTGATGGACGAGCCAAAACTGATCCCGGGGATGACGGCTTAGGAGACAGTGGCCTCCCTAGGGTTGGGTTTGGCCCAGCTGTACAGGAATGAAACGGGGTCTCCTCTAAAGCTGGCATGAAGTTTTTGATGCCCATCACAGACTCCACAGAGCTCGTTTCAGAAATCTTGGCTCCGCGGCGGGAAATTGTGAACTGATTTGGATCTTTGCCATCCTTTCTCAGCATGTCAGGGAGAAGCCTTCGGCGGGCGTTGATGAACCAGTTACAGACCTGAAATCATATCGGTACGCTTTAACACTTTCCTCATTCACTCAGCCAACAGGTTCTGAAAATGTTCTATGGAGTACCTAATTATCTTTCTCTCTGTCTTAAAGAAAGCATGAAAAGGCTTATCTGGACTTACAACGTTATCTCAAGGTATCTGAGCTCCGCCAAGCAAGAAAGCTGCCTCCTATCATAAACCTTCTTCTAGTTTCTAATACAAATTTCCTTTTTTGTCTATTCATCCTTAAACATTTTCAGGACGAAGAAAAAGTTATAAAATCTCTGCCAGGTGCGTTGGCTCATGCCTGTAATCCCAGCACTTTGGGAGGCCGAGGTGGGTGGATCACGAGGTCAGATCGAGACCATCCTGGCCAACATGGTGAATCCCATCCCTACTAAAATATAAAAAATTAGCCTGGCGTGGTAGTGTGCGCCTGTAGTCCCAGCTACTCGGGAGGCTGAGGTAGGGGAATTGCTTGAACCCAGGAGGCAGAGGTTGCAGTGAGCGGAGATTGTGCCACTGCACTCCCGTCTGGTGACACAGCAAGACTCCATTTCAAAAAACAAAACAAATTATAAAATCTCAAATACTTGAAAACAATGAGAGAGTGAGAGAAGTTTACCTTTTAACTCTCCGCATTTTAACCTATCACCTACTGTCCCAACATTTAAGTTAATCAACTACAGGAAAACCTCATCTTATGAAAAGGGCCACTCCTCCCAGTAACTGATTTTTCCCAGTTCAAACGACTATGTCAACAGATATAACATGAATTACCTCACTGAAAGTCTGTCCTTGTTTAAATATCAAACCAGTTTCCTGGGCAATAGAGTAAGGTTTAACCTCCTTCTAATGTCTGTTGCATAAAGAAGGTTCCTTTAGGCATTAAAGGAAATGCTATCTGACAGATAACTGTGAAGTGTTTCTGTGTTCTCTAAATAGCTAGTTATTAGCTTTTAACACTATCAGGTTTACAATAAAAAGATATTCCTTCTGTCTTGGAGTGGCGAGGAGCTTCGTGACTCACAGGAATGCCATAAAATGAAAATAAAAATGCATCTGTACACCTCATGCTCTCTTTCTTTACCTGTAGTGTAGACAGGTGTGTTTGCTGGGACAGCAATGCTTTTTCTTGCTCGGAAGGATAGGCATTGTAACGATGCTCATACAGCCAATCCCGAAGAATCTGCACAGACTCCTTGGGTAGGTTGCCCCTTCTCCTTCTCTTGCTTGAGCCAGCAGATGAAGAAAGGTCCAAGGGAATGTCCATACTGTCCTCATCCTCACTCTCACTGCCAGATGCTGCAACAATACCTATGAAAGGACAAGGGCCAGTTGTCAATTGCTTTTATAAGCAGAGCCACTACTGCAAAGCTCACTTCCGCGGACCATTCAGTGTAACCACGTTTTCCCAGCAACCGAGAGTGAGAGAAGGAGCAGTGTTTTCCGTCCTGAATTCAGGGTACAAGTAAAAGTAATTTGACTAGCACCACATGGGAGATTCTCAACCAAATGCCAGACGCCTTTCCTCAGCCGCTTTCCTCCAGGATTCATTAACTTCTCACATTCCTTTTGAATGATGCTCAGAAAACTCTTTCGTCTAATCATTACAGGAGACAAATTGCACCCAAAGTGAATAACCTGTCACATCTGAAACAGGAGGTGTGCTGTGGCAGTTGGAATGTGCCTATCAACCCTTCTTTCTAAGATCAGTGCTAACTAGGAAAAGCAGCCTAATCAGTATCCTAATGTAGATTTTAAATGTTACTCTTCCTCTTTCTTCTGAAGGTTTGACGTAAAAGGGGACACTTGTAAATTTTTTTTTTCACGGATATACGGAAGGAAGTTTACATACTACACTGAACTCAGTATCCTAAAGGTAAAATACATGCTAAAATTTTCTGCTAATACCATGCCTGGTCATTTAGTATTCATTGCTGTCTACATTTATTCGAAATTAGACACCTACTTTAAGTGGGCAGTACTAGTCACTTTTTATTAAATACAACCACTGATGTTTTCCGTTTCATCACCCAAAAATATTTTTCTACTACTGGTACTTTAATAAGGTCAAATGTTGCCTAATAGTAAATGAATTTAAAATGTCTCCTAAATTTGAGCTGCCTGTTAGAACTCAACCTAGAATAGAATACTACATATCAATAAGCAGAGTTTAGTCTTAAATTATTACATGACAAAGGAAGCTGAATATGCAAGCCCCAGAGGAAGTTCTTTTGGCTGTAAGTACTTTAATCCTGCCAGAAATTTTAAGAATTCACAAGCCATACAGAATATTTAAATCACAGATGGACTGGGTTCAATAAAACTACAGACCTGACCTTTACAGATATTTAAACATCATTCTGAACTTAAAAAAAAAAAATTAAATAACAAATGCTATTAACTCCACCTTTCAAAAACTACAGCATGCTACTCCGAATGACTAAAGAAATACATTCTTTTGTTGGTAGACAATCTAGAATCTTAAAAATAGAAATGAATTACAAAAAGTCGCATGTCTGAAAACATCAGTACTTCTGTATTACGGGAAGTAACTAACAAAAAAATGTAAAGGTATGCATTTTTAGCTTTGTATACTTTCTTTCCTCTGCAGTATGTAATTTTGGTTGAAAACATTACTTGACCTTAATTAAGCCAGTTCACCTTGACAGGAAATAAAAACGAAATATTCCCTTTAAGCTAAATACCAATTTTTTTTTTAAGGAATTTTTCCCACCCTTTTAATTGACTCTGACTCGGTGACACATTTTTAGTTTTGGACTGCAGGGGGCAGAAGTTGCTGGAGGCTATTCCTACAAAAGGCAGAACTCTCCAAAGACAAAGTAAAGCAAGTTCTAACAAAGAGGTGGATCATCTTGCAAATTCACTTTAGCTCAGGGCCTAATAAACAGCTACAAATAAACCGCCCAAGAATCCTAAGTTTTAACTGCCACATATGTTAAATTTCCCTCCCCGGATGATTGAAATTTTGCAGAAAGTTTTTTAAAAGTGCCCATTTAAAACTGAAACCACTTTCACTATTGACAAGATAAGACTTTCAAAACCCCTATTTAAATTTGGGTGAAGAACTATTATAAAAAAGCTTAAAGAAACTATAGCTGAGTTCCTGTCTCACATTGGGTTTAATATTAAAGAAATCGAACTTAAAAAAATGTGTCGTTAATTAAATGACTAAAGCAAATTTGAATAAAGCAATTTGTTTAAACTCCCCTATGTCTGAAAAGCCAGACATTCTTCTCAAGGCTATTATCGCCTTCCTTTTTTTAATCTAGAAAAAGTGTGAAAATTTGCTCATTGAACAGTGAATTCCCAACTGTAAGTTGGTAATCACAAAGAGTTTGAAACAAAAAAGCCCCTGAAGCCTGCCCTTTGATCTGCTTGGCTAGTTTGACAAGAAGCCTGATCTTTCAGAATAGGTTAGTGACACACAAAAGCAGGTTTCAGTTAAGCAACACCAAACTGCAGCGCGACTTTACTCTGTTCTCAGTTCATTTAAGTAAATGAATGCCAGGCCTCTGGAACTCTTAACAAATATTTCCAATATGTGCACAAAAGCTGAAGTAACAGGAAGTTAAGGCTTCAGTTCCTGGGCTACGCCAGCTGATATTTCACTGCAGTAAAACCACGTTTGCTGCTGTCAGGACTATTTTCATTAAAACCCTCCCTCCTGGTTGTGGCTTAACTTGGAAAAACAAAGACTTTTTTCCTCCTTACTCATTTCCTATTGTAACAGAGCTTTTGAAAAGTTTCCCGGTTAAGACTTGTTTCCAAACTTCTTGCTTTGCTTACACTTCAAAAAAATGTGGCGGTGGGAAGGGTGGGGGCAGAATCACAAACTTCTTTCATTCTATCCACATACAAGGAAATGTTGTGTAGAAAGCCACAACATGGCCTGAGGATCCCACCGCTCTAAGCAGAGACCTTGTTTCTGCACTTTCTTTTTTTGTTGGCAAGGCTGGAGTGCAAAGGCGCGACCTTGGCTCACCGCAACCTCCGCCTCCCGGGTTCAAGCGATTCTCCTGCCTCAGCCTCCCGAGTAGCTGTGATTACAGGCATACGGCACCACGCCCAGGTAATTTTGTATTTTTAGTAGAGACGGGTTTTCTCCATGTTGGTCAGGCTGCTCTCGATCTCCCAACCTCAGGTGATCTGCCCGCCTCAGCCTCCCAAAGTGCTGGGATTACAGGCGTGAGCTACCCGGGCCCGCACTTTCCTGAATAGCTCGGTAACACCAAGATGAGACTGGGTGGCAGGGAGACTCTGGTTGTGAAGACAATCTAGAAATAAGACTGATGGGAAAAGTCGAGGTGCACAGTTAGGGAAAAGCAAATTTAACCCAAGTTTCCTGATCAGAAGTTCGCCTTCGATCCGGGAGAGATGTCTCTCGCCTGTAATCCCAGAACTTTGGGAGGCCAAAGCGAGAGGATCTCTTGAACCCAGGAGTTCGAGCCCAGCCTGGGCAACACAGCCGAACCCGTCTCCAGAAAAAAAAAAAGAAAAACAAAATTCAATATATCCTTGGGAGAAGCAACAGGAATCGAACACCCAAGCCACCAAATCCAAAGTGTGCTAGGCGACTCCAGCCAAAGAGCAATCCTAAAGCCGGAATTCAACAGTTAGAAACTGGGAACAAAAAGACCTTATCGATCCTTCTTTCAGCTTGTTTTTAAGCCCTTTTAGGAGATCTTTTGGCGTCACTCCCAGCTTTCTGGGAGGACATGGTATTATCATACACCAGTCTTACCAAACCCTGGGCTTGAGAGAATGGAGTTCGAAAGTGCGCTTGTTTTAAGAAAACTTGAAAAGATTTCAGAGTTTTATAGGACAATAGGCGGGCCTGACTTCCTCAGGAGTCCTTCCAGAGCCGACTGGGAACGCTCCCCCTTCCCAGGTAGTTTTAGAGGCGCGGGAGGAGGACCGCGGAGGAGCACGGAGAGAGGGAGGGGCCCAAGGAGGAGAGCAAGTAGCTTTTGTTCTTGAGCGTTCCTCAATCCCAAGTGAAACAGACCCGCACACTGCACGAGTCAGCACAAGTAAAGGAACTCCAGGTCCCAAGAACTAGAAATGAGGCCGTGAATCCCACGTTCTCAGGGGCCTGCCCACCCTAGACGACTCGCCAGGGGAACCTAAAAAGGGAAAAGAAACCCGGGTAACCTCGGCAGCCTCGGCTGCCCCCACGAGCCCTAAAGCACTCGCAAAGTTTCCCCTCCAGTACGTCACCTTTGTTTCCATGAGTCGGCACCGAAGAGATGGACCCGGTGCGCCCTGGGATGTGGACGGCGGAGGTTCCCACCCTTGAGGCCCACGGGGCCCAGTCTCTGTCCCCGACTCTGGGGAGAGGGTACGCGGCGGTGGGGGGTCCACCGGGGGAGGGGCAGGAAGGCCTCGGGAGTACAGAGGGGGTCGCCAGGGAGGGCCAGGGCGCTGGGGGAAGGTAGGGGAAAGTGCCACGGAAGAGTCGAATGGGACGCCAGGGAAGCCGTGGAGGAAGAGCGCCGGGGTTCCCGCGGTGGGGGTCGGGCCAAGGAAAATAATCAGAGTCGCCCCCGCCAGAGCCCGAACAATTCGGGGAGCCCACCCGGGCGGAAGCCCGGCTCTGCGCTAGAACCATGCTCCTAACAGACACCCCCCCCACACACTTATTCCGGGGAGCCCCACCAGAACAGACAGCGAGCCTTCCTAGACCTGTCAGTCCTCCCAAGGGTCAGCACGGCTTTCACGGGGCGTCTCGGACGCTCCCCGCGCGTTTTCTCCCAGAGCCAATTCCCTGTCCAGTGTCCTCCCTCCGTCCCGCACGAAGGGGACCTCGGGGCGTTCTACCACCAACGACTACCAGTTGATCCGAGTGTCAGGTTTAATTTCACTCTCGCTGGGAAAGCCTGGCGGCAGAGGGAAGCTCCGCGCGTTTCGGGGCCTCCCACAGAAACGCAGCCGAAGGAACCCCGCTGGCCTAGCGGCTACCCCCAAGGAACGCCCCCCAGCGGGCCGGGTCTGAAAGAATGCGGAGTTCCAAACTCCAGGCCGCTCCTGGGCATGCGCAGCAGTGCCGCCCCTCCCGTCCGCTTCCCGAGCGATTAACTTCTGTTTCGAAGCACGCCACATAAATCACAACAGAAACGCCACCTCCAGCCCACGGCGGAACACTCGGGGGACCTCCCAGCCAGGGACTCAAAAGTTAACTTCAAAAGGGACTTCACATTCTTTGACCTTTGGGGGTGTTGTGTGTGGTTTCTTCCCCCCCGCCCCCCGCGGTGTATTTTGTTTTTAAACCAAACTGACGGCAAGTTTTAGTTGCAAAGCTTCCAGAACGCTTTGTGGAAACAATGACAGCCTTGCTCTTTGCACTTACAACCAAGCCTGCTTGTCACTTTTGGACACATTTTGACGGCACGCCGCTTGAAGCGGCTGGCCCTGTGTCCTAACTCTTCCTCCTGCCCCAAAATTCATCGTGGGAAAACTTTTAGAGACTGGGAATTTGTAAAAGTCTGGCTTTCCAGAGCTGTTTACAACCAAGGACGATGTGAGGGTCGATAATCACATTCCTTCCAGCATAAAAACACCACATCCCTAAAAAACAGTGCTCCGGCCCGGCTGGGAGTAGGGGGGCGGTGGGGGGGGAGCCCAGGAGTGAACTTTCTTTCAGACAAAGGCGCGGCGGTGCCGCAGCCCCCGTGGCCTCGGATCGCGATCGGGAAAAACGAGGTGCTGGGTCCCTGCGACTCCGACCCCATATCCCCAGTACGGGAGAAAGAGCGAGCAGCCACGCGGCTGCTGGGCCGAGCGTGGGGTGTCCGCGGAGACAATGAAACTGGCAGGCGCACAAACAAGGCGCTGAGCGTGTTTCTTGACAACGTGCCAGCAGCGTGGAGAGGATCTCCCCACAACACCCCCTCGCGTTGTGTCTAGCAGGAAAACAACCGCTGCCGTTTCAGACGCAGCCTCAACAAAGAGCACGGCCGCCGCTCCAGCCTAAGCGCCTCTGGGCGGAAAAGTCCACCAAGTGACTCGGCGCAGCGTGACACGGACAGCACGTTTCCCCCGGACTCGCGTCCCCCGGTGCGCGCGGCCCGGGGCCGCCTTACCTTTCTTGCCTTTCATTCTGGAACTCCCCTCCCAGCGTGAGGCAGGGCTGGGGTCTCGAGGGGCCAGGTGCGGGGACCCAGGGGACAAGCGATCGTCTCCTTCACGGCTGACTCTCCCGTAACTTGTAGGACGTGCTCCAGCCGTTATTGCTAAACAGGGCGCTCTGATCCCTGGCGCCCGCTCCTTGGGTGGAATTCAAGTGACACTCTGGCTTCCTCCCGCCGGGATCTTCTGGCAGCTGGCCGGGGGCTCTCCCTCGCCCAACTCTCTCTCCTCCCCTCTCCGCTCCTTTGTTCCCTGCTCCTGCTCGGCGCACCTCGGCGCTGTCAGAGTGAGAGAGGCGAAGAGGGAAGGTACAGGAGGTCCTGCCTCCGCCCCCAGCCGCCCGCCCAGTCCCCCCCACCCCCGCCCCGCCGCTCCTCCGCCCCTCCCCCGCACCTTCCAGCCGGGGAGGACTGGACCGAGCTGGGCGGCCGCTGTCACTAGTCCCTGGGGGGGTGGGCGCGGACGCGGGGGGCGGCCGTGTCCAGAAACGCGATTCTTTCCGCCTGCCGCTCACGGACCGCCCGCATCCCTCGCCCGGCGGTGGGGGCACCAGCCAAGCGCCCCAGGTTTCTTCCTTGGGCCTTTCTTCTCGGGACTGGCGAGGGTGCCTTTGGTTAGGAAATTGCAACAGATGGAAAAAAGGACACTTCCCTCCTTCCCTCCACCACCCCAGGGAAGAAAAGCCTCCCCGTCCCGTTTTTGACAGCTACCCCGAACTCCTCTGTCCCCGCTGTAGCAGCACGAGACAGCCGCCTCTGATTCAAGGGGCGGGGCACGGGAGGAAAAGTATTCGAGACAAGAACCAACTTCTTCCAGAATGCGCGGCTGCCACTGACTCGCGGGCGCGGCGCGGCGCACCCTTCTCCTCCCGGGGCTCTTCCTCCAGCAACAACAGTGGGAGGTCGGCGGGGGTGGGGGGAAGTGGGATGATGAGACAAAGCCTAAGCGAACGTCTGTTCCCCCGGGCTAAAGCTACGAGTTCCGGACTGGATTGCAAGGCAGTTTCGAAATCTGACACGTTGCGGACAGACACTTGTCATGCTCACATGCTCTTTAAACGTCTCTGCCTGGGGACGGCCGGGCGCGCGCCCGCCTCGCCACGACTCTGCCTGACACCCCCAGTCGCCGGACCCCGACAGCGGCGCTCTTATAGCTCAGGGATGACCACGCCGTGGCTGCTCATCTGTTTCGGTCAACAGTGTCTACTTTTAGGACTGGAACCCTGCTAGGGGAGCCCTCCTCCCCTCCGGTATTTCAAACAGAAACTAGCCATTAAGTAAACACGCGTTTCTGTTTACTTATTTTGGTCCACAGTTAGGAGGGATCCAACAGGAGTTTCTTGATGAAATTGCCCTTTCAAAGATCAGATGCTATTTGGTTGACTTAAAGAAACGCATGCCCCCTCCTCTGGTTCTAGTTTTCGAGTGGTTACGTCCCGTTGTTTTGAAGCAAACGAACTGTCACATGCCACACAATGAGACTTCCTCCATCACTTTAAAAAAAATAAAGGAAAGAAAGAAAGAAAAAACCCAAACGTAAACAAGCCTAGCAGAGACAGCCCCCGGGTCTGCCTCCAGCCTGGGCTCTGTGCTGTTTTTGTTCTGTAACCTCGGTGGAGATGCCGGCAGGAGAAGCTTTGCGGAAATGAGGTTGAACCTGAGGACTACTAAGACAGCCAAGGAATAACTAACTCGACTTTGGAGCGTCTGTTTCAGGATTATGCCGAAAATTAGAGCCAGCCTGCCACCCTAAAAAACAAAAAACAAAAAACACCCCGGCCCGAAAGTGCGTGGAAGCCAGAGTTTAAAGAGCCTGGGTGGTTTTTCCAATTACATGACTTAAAATGAATCAACAGGGGAAAAAAAGCGTCTCTCTAAGCAGGCAGCAACCTTACGATTTTTTTCTTCTGTGGTTTGCTGACTGCTCGGCACACAAGACAACACACATCTAAAACGGCTCCTGGGGAACGTGGTCCTGGGGAGAAGCCACCCGCCCGGACGCTGCACTGCAACTGCCGAGAGCGCAGTTGCTTCCTGGGCCTGGCTGCAGATGAATCAGCTGCTGCGCCCAGTACGGGACAGATGTGGCGCGGGGAGCCGGCCAGCGCCGGGGCCGCCCGTTAGAGGGCCGCCTCGCTATTTCATTTGAAGAGTTGTTTGTGGCTGGGATTGGTGGCTCATATCCGCTGGGTAGCCGGGAGCGAAGGGAGGAGAGACGCAAGGAGGAGGAGCCGGGGGCCGAGCGACGCTGCGACTCCGCGGTCTGAGTGGCAGGAGCCTCGTCTGCAACCGGGCGGTTACTGGGGAGACGCTTTGTTTGCTAACTTCGAAAGCGGCTTCGGCTGCCTCGGCCGCTTTCGAAGCCACTCCACGAAACACGCCTTCGGTCGGTTTAACCCTGCCTACCCACCATCCCCGCCCGCTTTAGGCATCTCGAGACAAAAATGTTTCCTTCTTCCCCGTGGTTCTCCTTGGCCACGCGGTGGCTTTCATTATGTACACAAAGGTAGCTTTGCTTTCGTCCAAGTGGACTTGGCTAATGACTGCGATTCTCAGGCAACCGAGATGGAAACCGAGAATTGGAGAGGGTTTATAGCTCGAAAACAAACTTTCCAGGGGAAGGGGGGAGGGGCGGAGAGAATTAAAAGTGGCTTTCAAATTAGGGAAAGGAAAAAATGGAGATGTGAACTCACCTTGGCTAGTTGTCAGGCTTAATCGGGCCGATGCACGATCAAATCATATCGAAACAGTTATTAAAGCTGGCGAGGCGCTCCAAAGAGAAACACTGGCACAATTCTGAGATGCAGCGAAAGCTTATAGAATACTCCCCGCGCCGTAGATGCACCCCCACTGCCCTCTGCTCCCCAACGCTGATCCCAAACTTGTTTGGCGCTTTGGATTCTTGGTGCATTCTGGAAAGAAAGTGCCTGGGGTCAGCGCAACATAACAAAGGAATCAGCCTCAAAAAATGGGCTTCAGATACCAGCAATTGCTTAGGATATTTTTTGTTGATTCGTTTTTCTCGAGGTGGAAAAACAAGTTTCGGTTCTAGCTCTGTCAGTCCCTTCGAGTTTCGGGGCCTTACTATAAAACGGATTCAATGACTTTTAAGATTCTTTCCAGTGCTTTTTTTTTTTTTTTTTAAGAAAAGTGTATGGAATCAAATTTGCTACGTATTATTTGCTGATTCATATGAATGTTAATTGAATTGGGAAAGTGCCAGAGGAAAATTCAGGCGTTGCTTAGTGCTGGCAGAGGCTGCTGATAAACGTTTTTCACCATTATTTTTCCTCTCTCCAGGCACACATAGTTCCTTTTGGTGTCTTATCTCCTGAAGCTGCCTCAAGGACAAGCAAGGAGAGTTGTTAAAAAGTTAAGTTACTTTTCACAGCCTGCAGACCCTTCAAAGGCAGGAAAACAAATAGAAACTTGAAAAGGCAAATAAGCCAGAAAAGTGTGCTAATAAATGCAGTTAACAGGATTATTTTTTGATGCCAGACCAGATCCACCAGCTGAAGACTGGAGGATGTATTTGTTTCTTCTACTCAACAACAATTGACGAAGCATGATTTCCATCAAGGCCTGTGTTCTAGGTGGAGGAAGGGTGACTCACCCAGTTATTGGACCTCTACTTGTAGTCTCTGGAAGGCAGATATTTTTATAAAAAATACAGACAGCTAGGCTCTAAACACTGGACAAGAGGTCTGTAATCATCCTGTCACATCTCAGGTCAGAGGGTCTTGGACTGCTTAAAAAAGAGCTGACCATTGTCTTAAGGGCCTGGAGCTGGCCGAAAGCCATCTTGCTGTGATTTTATCAGCCCCATCAGGATAATTCTCCTCCTCTTTCTTGCATGAATAAAGTAACTAGTGCTACTACTTTTGTTTTTAGTCACTTTTCCTAGCCTGTACTTCACTTCCCAGTCCTCCTTTCTCCTCTGTAGCCAAGTCATCACTTCTCTTTACTTAAATGAGTTTTGGAAGCCAGGGGATAAAATGGAAAGATAGACCTGGCGTCGTGGCTCATGCCTGTAATCCCAGAACTTTGGGAGGCCAAGGCAGGTGGATCCCCTGAGGTCAGGAGTTCGAGACCAGCCTGACCAATATGGTGAAACCGAGTCTCTACTAAAACTACAAAAGTTAGCCGGGTGTGGTGGCATGTGACTGTAGTCCCAGCTACTCGGGAGGCTGAGACGGGAGAGTTGCTTGTATCTGGGAGACAGAGGCTGCAGTGAGCCAATGTCAACGCCATTGCACTCCAGCTTGGGTGACAGAGCAAGACTCCGTCTCAAAAACAAAAAAACAAAACAGAAAGATAATTCCTTGAGCACAGGCTTTACTCTTTATTCTCAAGATCGTGTATCTACATTATTCTTTACAGTTTATGAAACACTTATTTAACCTCATTAAATGCCCAAGCTAGTAATATAAGCTATTTTTTTCTTAAAATCAAGATCACTTAACACATCCAAATGTAACAAAGTTAAAAGGCATAAAACGTGGTACCAAACATAAATTATCTGATTCTAAATCAAGTGGTCTCTGGGAAATCCTGTCATTTCAGAAGGTCAGATGGATGTGGAGGGCAGAAACTGACCTCAGATTATGTATGCTAGGGCCTCCTGAACACTGTGAGCGTTGCGCTCTGAAATCTACCTCTGGTTGTACAAGAAGAAGCTCTCTTCCAGCCCATCTGCTTTTTTATTGCTTTTCTTCTCATTTTTTAACTACAAAAAAAGTTCTCAAAACTTCAAGCAAGAAAGAATATATACTTAGTGAGACATGGCCGACCCGTAACTGCCCCCTTCCGGTCTTCGTTTAGGCATTTGTATATTATGCACAAATGTAATGGATTTGCCATTGTTATTTGTTTCCAAGTCCCGTCTGCCCAGGATGTTCCTTTACTCCTTGTTGCTCGCCTGGCAGTTTCTCACCAGTCCAAGGTGGGCCTAAATATTACTTCTTAGAAGAGTCTTCGATGATCACCTGACCTAAATTGAGTATCCCCACTGCCATCATCTAGCTCAAGGGTTCTCAACCACAGCCCTATTGATATCCAGGGGCTGGGTCATTCTTTCTTGTGGGGCTGTTCTGTGCATTGCAGGATATTTAGCAGCATCCCTGGACGCTAACCAGTGTTTGCCAGTAGCATCCTTCCCCCAAGTTGCAACAAACACAGGTGTCTCCACAGGTTGGCCTATGTTCTATGGGGCAGGGGGATCACCCTGGTTCAGAATCACAAATCTAGCTAAATCCTTTATTTCTTCCATAACATCACAGTTTTCAATTATTTTGCTTATTTAACTGCTAGCTTGATTTTTTCCCTGTGACCTCCCACTAAAATGTATGTTCATTATTAAATCTTTTTTGTTTTTTTTTATTTAAAAAAATGTTCATTATTAAATCTTCATGCACGTAAGTGAACTGAGATTCTGCCAGGGCACTCAAGCCTGGGCGACAGAGTGAGAGTCTGTCTTAGGAAAAACAAAAAATCTTTATTCACTTAGCATAGTGCTTAACACATCATAGGTACCCCATATTTATTAAACAAATAATGCATTAAAATGAGACTATATGGGAGATAAATGATAAGAACTTATGAACACGAAGTAAACGACAGACACTAGGGTTTACTTGAGGCGGGTGGTTGGGAGGAGGGAGGAGGGAGAGGAGCAGAAAAGATAACTGTCTGGTACTGGGCTTAATATCTGTATGATGAAATCATATGTACAGCAAACCCTGTAACATGTGTACCTATGTAACAAACCTTCACATGTACCCCTAAATGCAAATTAAAGTTAAAAAAATTTAAAAAGACACTGAAAAAAAAGAAAGAAAATGAGACTATAAGAATCAATTAAAATAAGAATACAATCATTTATTGTATATAGCATGCCAGGCACTGGGCAAATACTTTCCTTCTTTTATTTTTTCCTGAAAACAACCCTAAGAAGTACTCAAGGCCAGGCCTGATGGCTCATGCCTGTAATCCCAGCACTTTGGGAGGCCAAGGAGTGCGATCCCCTGAGGTCAGGAGTTCGAGACCAGCCTGGCCAACATGGTGAAACCTCATCTCTACTAAAAATACAAAAATTAGCCGGGCATGGTGGTGGGCACCTATAATCTCAGCTACTCAAGAGGCTGAGGCATGAGAATTAGGTTGGACCTGGGAGGCAGAGGTTGCAGTGAGCTGAGATTGCGCCATTGCACTACAGCCTGGGCAACAGAGTGAAATTACGTCTCAAAAAAAAAAAAAAGTACTCATTATTATTTCCATATTATATTAACTAGGCTTGGTGGTATACACCTGTAGTGCATGGAACTATAGCCTGCAGAGCCTGGAAGTTCAAGGCTGCAGTGAGCTATACTGCACCACTGTTTCCCTGTCTGGGAGAGTGAGCAAGATTCCATTTGAAAAACAAAACGTATTATTATCCCCATCTTACAGATGAAGAAAATGAAGTCTGTGGGAGTTAATTAATTTATCCTGCCAGTGTAACCTGTGAGCCAATATTCTAAACAATACAGATACTCTGCAATTTGCTTTTTCATTTATTTTCTTAGTAATGAGAATTTAATTGTTTCCAATGTGTAACTCAGCACCAAAAGATAGCGCAATTACATTTGAAAGATTTAACAACTGATAGAATATGCGAATCAACCAATTAGAAGAACCCCTTCTGATTGTGTACTGGGGCATGCTGATAATGAACCAGCTGGGCCCAGCAGAATGTTAGCTGGTATGCAGATCTGTCTTTTTTTTTGTTTTTGAGATGAAGTCTCCCTCTGTCACCCAGGCTAAAGTGCAATGGCACAATCTCAGCTCACTGCAGCCTCTGCCTCCTAGGTTCAAGCGATTCTTCTGCCTCAGCCTCCCGAGTAGCTGGGACTACAGGTGCATGCCACCACACCCAGCTAATTTTTGTATTTTCAGTAGAGATGGGGTTTCACTGTATTGGCCAGGCTGGTCTTAAACTCCTGACCTTATGATCCGTCCACCTCGGCCCCCCAAAGTGCTAGGATTATAGGCATGAGCCACCACGCCCAGCCCGTAACATCATTTTTTAAAGATGTTTTTGTTTATTTAATAAAAGTAGAGATGTCTTACTATATTGCCTAGGCTGGTCTTGAACTCCTTAACTTCAAGAGATCCTCCCGCCTCAGCCTCCCAAAGTGCTCGGATTACAAGTGTGAGTCACTGTACCAGCTTGTTCATAACTCTTGCCAAATTTTCTATTGTATCGATTTTTTTGTCTGTTCTCTTTTTCTTTTTAAAATAAGAGACAGCCTGTTTTTGTATTAACTTAAAAGCTCATCTGACAAAGAGCTAAAAGCAGTGAACTAATATTAAAAATGCAAGAAAGCAATGTGTCCCCATTTTTTTTTAAAAACATTGTTTGGAATAAGTACTGTATTTATACAATAAAAGACCTCCAGAATACTGTACCAGTTTTTAACTTATTTGCTTTCTTTCCATTAAAGGGTTAATTCATCCACATGTTTCCATTTATCACAGTTACGTCTTCCCAAAGCTCTAGGGTAGCCATTTATAATAGCAATAAAACGATGAAATATCTAGGAATAAAATTAACAAGAAATATGTGCAACTTTTATGAAGAAAACTTTAAAACCCTACTGAGAGACATAAAGAAAGACAAGTAAAATAAAAGACAACTTATTCTTTCTAGCAAGATCCAATAGTGAAAGTTATATAAAGATGTTTATTCTCCCCAAATCAACCTTTAAACTCAAAGTAATTTTCATTAAAATAACAACAGGGCTTTCTTTTTCATTTTAATTGATGAAACAATGCCACAGTTCATTGAAATTAAAACCTCACAGCAGCTGGGGAAATTCTGAAAGAGAAGAGCTGGTATAGGGGTATGCTGGGGAAGCCTTACAAATATTAAAGTGTATTTTGGGCTGGGTGCAGTGGCTTACGTCTGTAATCCCAGCACTTGGGAAGCTGAGGTGGGCGCATCATGAGGTCAAGAGATCAAGGTTAACTGACCAACATAATAAAACCCCATTTCTACTAAAAATACAAAAATTAGCCAGGCATGGTGGCGTGTGCCTGTATTCCCAGCTACTTGGGAGGCTGAAGCAGGAGAATTGCTTGAACCCAGGAGGCAGAGGTTGCAGTGAGCCGAGATCTCATCACTGCACTCCAGCCTGGGGGACAGAGCGAGACTCCACCTCAAAAATAAATAAACAAATAAATAAAAAGTATATTTTGCAGTTTATAATTTAATGTAAAAGTTTTTTTGCTGGAGAAATAATAAAGAGGAAACAATAATGAGGCAGATTAGAATATAATAGGGATTCAGGTTTTGGCAAAGGTGACTTTTCATATCTGGGATGAATTGAATTGGGATAATTGACTACTTTTGATTAAAAAAATAAAGCTAGATCTCCATTTCACTCCTTAACATAAGTACAATCCAACTGAATGAAAGATTGAAATGTAAAAGTAATTTAAAATGTACCTGTGGATATTCTAGAATAGTGGTTCTCAAAGCAGGGTGTGTGTGTGTGTGTGTGTGTGTGTGTGTGTGTGTGGGTGGCAATTTTGCCTTCCAGGGAACATTTGACAATGTCTGGAGACACGTTTGGGGACTGCAACTGGAGAGGAGGTGTTGCTGCTGGCATCTAGTGGATAGAGGCCAGGGATGCTGCTCAACATTCTGCCCCGCACACCATAGCCCCCGACAAGAATTCTCCTGTTCAGAACGTCAGTAGTGCCAAGGGTGAAACACATGCTTCTAGAAGAAGGCAGGGGCAAATATATGATCTTGGAGTGGGGAAGGCATTTCTCATCAGAGCACAAACTCAAGAAATGATAAGAGATATAGATGTTTGGCCAGTCACAGTGGCTCAAACCTGTAATCCTAGCACTTTGGGAGGCTGAGGCGGGCGAATCACCTGAGGTTGGGAGCTCGAGACCAGCCTGACCAACATAGAGAAAGCCCATCTCTAACTAAAAAATACAAAATTAGCCTGGCATGTTGGTGCCTGCCTATAATCCCAGCTACTCAGGAGGCTGAGGCAGGAGAATTGCTTGAACCTGGAGGCAGAGGTTGCAGTGAGCCAAGATCACACCACTGCACTCCAGCCTGGGCAACAAGAGTGAAACTCCGTCTCAAAAAAAAAAAAAAAAAAAAAAGAGATATAGATGTTTATAAGCATTTTTTTTTCTTAGAATTTATGTTTTAGGAAAAAGTCTGTAAAATTTTCAAAAGCTAAGAAACTTGGAAAAACAGTTGTAGCATATGTCATGCATAAACCCTGATTGATTTAATTTATGAAGGGCTTATCCCAACCATAGCAAAGAAAAATTCTGTGTTTAAAAAGTTGGACAGACTATAGATTCATAGTTTACCAAAAAAAAGAATCCAGATAACCAAAAAAACATGGTGGGGGGAACATGAAAACTTTATTTTGTTATCATTACAACAATAAAGTAAATCATATTGAATTGATATGGAAAGTAAATCAGATTGAATTGATACGGATAGATGTGAAGTTGTTTCATTTAAAAGCAAGATATAGAACTCTATAATATTATCCCTTTTGCAGAAAATGTTTGTATGCCTGTATTTTTCTGGAATGAAAAGTAGAGAAAGATTAACAGTGACTACCTTTAGGGTGAGATAAGGTTGGAGAAGAAGACACTAGCCCAATCTTTGACTTGCTCAGAGGGCCTACATTTTTAATGACTAAATAATAGTCCATTGTAACTAATGGAAATAATTTATGTACCAATGCCCAGTTATTGAACATTTAGGTTTGGTTCTCATTTGTGTTAGAGGAGATTTTCACAAATCTTGTATAAAAACCTGAGCAGGGATCTGAAATGGGACACAGTTGTATTTAGAGCTGGGAAGGCCTTTCTAATTGGGGTAGAAAAGGGTACGTTCAAGTCTGTCTCTGGAGTCCAAGAGCCTTTGGTGGTTAATAATTAGCAAGTGTGAATAACCCCTAATGACACTCTGGGAGCCAATAATCATTGCCTTTTACAAGAAATAAGAACAAATACTGTCAAACCATTTACTAATCCAAATGGCTTTGGATTTAGATGACCAAATCTACAAAATTGGAAATGTTAATCCTGATGCAGGTAATTTTTTTTTTTTCTTTTGAGATGGATTCTGGCTATGTCACTTGGGCTGGAGTGCAGTGGTGTGGTCTCGGCTCACTTGCAACCTCTGCTTCCCAGGTTCAAGTGATTCTTCTGCCTCAGCCTCCCGAGTAGCTAGGATAACAGGCATGCACCACCACGCCTCGCTAATTTTTGTATTTCTACAAAATTTGTAAAATTTTTGACGGGTTTTGCCATATTGGCCAGGCTGGTCTCGAACTTCTGACCTCAACTGATCCGCCACCTCAGCCTCCCAAAGTGTGGGATTATAGGCATGAGCCACCATGCCTGGCCACAGGTAATTTTTATAGATTTGGCCAACCATTACAACATGGAAAAATAGGGCAAGATGCTTTTTTTCTCAAATGAATTAATAAATGCTGTGGGCTAGGCACAGTGGCTCAAGCCTGTAATCCCAGCACTTTGGGAGGCTGAGGAGGGCGGATCACCTTGAGGTCAAGAGTTTGAGACCAGCCTGGCCAACATGGTGAAATCTTGTCTCTAACAAAAATACAAAAATTAGCCTGGCACAGTGGTGGGTGCCTGTAATCCCAGCTAATAGGGAGGGTAAGGCAGGAGAATCCCTTAAGCCTGGGAGGTGGAGGTTGCAGTATGCCAAGACTGTGCCACTGCACTCCAGCCTGGACAACAGAGTGAGACTCTCTCTCTCTCTCTCTCTCTCTCTCTCTCTCTATATATATATATATATATAAAATGCTGTCAGTGTATGGATGATGTCAGCACATCCCTTGAAAGGCAGGAAACATTTAAGTAAAAGATTTCCAGTCTAGTGGCATATTTGTAAATGAGAGAAATCTATAATCTTCCAATGTGTTTATTAAGTTGCCACAGAATGTCAGGCAAAAGCCAATACAGTTCCTCCATACTACCTTAAAAGGGAGGAAAACTTATTCATTTCCAAGTGATTTGCATAAACTTTATGTTTAAAACTTAGGGCTGGGTGCAGTGGCTCATGCCTGTAATCCCAGGACTTTGGGAGGCCAGAGACCAAGATTTTGAGACCAGTCTGGGCAACATAGCAAGACCCCAATCTCTACAAAAACTAAAAATTAGCTGGGCGTAGTGGTACATGCCTGTAGTTCCTGCTACTTGGGAGGCTGAGGTAGGAGGATGGCTTCACCCCAAGAGTTTGAGGCTACAGTGAGCAGAGATCACACCACTGTACTCGAGCCTGGGTAACACAGCAGGACCCTATCTCAAAAGAATATAGATAGATAGATAAATGAAACTTTTTTTTAAAGCTTTAGATATATTTTATTTTATTTTCCCAACCCCATTTGGAAGCTTTCCTTAGCAACACATTTACAGTGTAGGTTAGTAGAGCTCCTCTTCAAGGGTGAAACAAATATTTAAATGAGTATTTTTTTTTAGGACAGGGTCTCCTTGTGTTGCCCAGGCTGGAATGCAGTGGTGCCATCTTGGCTCACTGCAACCTCCGCCTCCTGGGCTCAGGTGATTTTCTCACCTCAGCTTTCTGAATACCTGGGACCACAGGTGCCCATCATCAGGCCTGACTAATTTTTAACTTTTTTGTAGAGACCGGGTTTCACTACGTTGTCCAGGCTGGTCTTGAACTGCTGGGCTCAATCGATCCGCCCACCTCGGCTTCCCCAAGTGCTGGGAGTACAGGCGTGAGGCACCATGCCTGGCCCGGGCCATATTTTTCTTTCTCCTTTCCCTGAGACAGGTAAAAATTCACACTTGTCTACTAGTCCTAAATACATTTTATTTAAAAAAAAATCTTAGGGTTGGGCGCGGTGGCTCACGCCTGTAATTCCAGCACTTTGGGAAGCCGAGGTGGGCAGATCACCTGAGGTCGGGAGTTTGAGACCAGCCTGACCAACATGGAGAAACCCCGTCTCTACTTAAAATACAAAATTAGCTGGGCGTGATGTCACATGCCTGTAATCCCAGCTACTCTGGAGGCTGAGGCTGGAGAATCGCTTAAACCCGCGAGGCGGAGGTTGCGGTGAGCCGAGGTCGCGCCATTGCACTCCAGCCTGGGAAACGAGCGAAACTCCAATTTATTTAATAATAATAATAATAATAAATGAAATAAAATCTTTAAAATAGCGAGATGACCTCAGAAACAAGGACTCTGTTTTCTCCAGAGTGTTTTCATTTGTTTTGCTTTTTCATTTTTTATTATGGAAAATTTTAAATATATCCAATAGTGAGGAGATCCTAGTGTAATAAATCCCCACAGAACCATCACCCAGCTTCAACAGTGATCAATTCATGACCCCTCTGGTGTCACCCTCTCCCTTACATACTTCCTCTCCGCCTATATTACTTTGAAGCAAAATTCCAGACGTCATACAACTTCTGGATAAGCTCTCAGTGAATGATCTGGCTTGCCTGATCAATTACTCCTTATTCCTCAGTTTAAATGATTTGTTTACTAATGGGCCAAGTAGTCCCAGAATTATGCTCCATTGTCTTTTTCTTTCTAGCTATTTCTATTCCTTGCCAGAGAGAACAATCCCATTTTATATTTTTTCTTTGAGACAGAGTCTTGCTCTGTTGCTTAGGCTGGAGTGCAGTGTCACGATATTGGCTCACTGCAATCTGTGTCTCCCGGGTTCAAGCAATTCTCCTGCCTCAGCTTCCCGAGTAACTGGGATTACAGGCAGGTACCACGACGTCCTGTATTTTTAGTAGAGACGGGTTTCACTGTGTTAGCCAGGATGGTCTCAATCTCCTGACCTCATGATCCTCCTGCCTCAGCCTCCCAAAGTGGTGGGATTACAGGCGTGAGCCATCACCCTTGCCTCTATTTTATCTTTAGATGGTAATTTAATGCTTTTAATTCTACTAGCTTATTTTAGACCAATCACAGAGGGAAAACTCTTTTGGACAGTCCTACTCTCAAATATTTATTTCTACTTCTGTTTGCACCGGTCAGACTACATGCCTTGAGTATTTTGGTTCAGGAAACGTGTTCACCAAATCAGTATCCCACTTTGAGGTCTCCAGGAACATTGTTTTACTTTACTGACTAAACAAATCAATTTTTATTTTTTTGAGATGGAGTCTCGCTCTGTTGCCCAGGCTAGAATGTAGTGGAGCGATCTTGGCTCACTGCAACCTCTGACTCCCGGGTTCAAGAGATTCTTCTGCCTCAGCCTCCTGAGTAGCTGGGATTACAGGCATGCGCCACCATGCCCAGCTAATTTTTTTTTTTTTTTTTTGTATTTTTAGTAGAGACAGGGTTTCATCATGTTGGTAAGGCTGATCTCGAACTCCTGACCTCATGATCCACCCACCTCAGCCTCCCAAAGTGCTGTGATTACAAGTGTCAGCCACCCTACCCAGACTGATAAAATTAATTTTTAGAAAAAGTAATGGCTAATGATTTCCTTCTCGTGTGTGTGTGTGTGTGTGTGTGTGTGTGTGTGTGATGGGAATGGAAGATGGGGAAGTGAAGTCTAGAAGGATTTGATACATCCAACATGGAGCTCTTTTTAGCCAGTACAGTCAGATGGTGACACGGAAACACAGTTACATTACAAAGTTTTAAAACATCACATTCTGACCATTAGGTCTGAAAAAAGTAGGAGAATTTCAGGTAACTAATCTGAATAATTGTCCTCTCTCCCTCCCCTCCTCTCTCTTCCCCCATCTTTCATAACTCTTGCACACATGACCCCTCACTGGAAGTCACAAATCTGTAATTTGTGACTAAATATTGTTTGCTTCACAAGAAGCCCATTTGGTTTTAAAAACTGAAACAACTTTTTCAAAAGCAGGGTCTAAATTGCTTGACTTATGTTCACTTTACTTTCAACTAATAAAATAATATACTGATTCTATCAGCTTCTTTATGGAAAAAAATACAACAAAAACCTACACTAACTTCTATTTGATTAGTCACTTGTCACTTCTTTTTTTTGAGACAGAGTTTCCCTCTTGTCACCCAGGCTGGAGTGCAATGGTGCCGTCTGAGCTCACTGCAACCTCCACCTCCCAGGTTCAAGCGATTCTCCTGTCTCAGCCTCCAAGTAGCTGGGATGACAAGTGTGCACCATCACACCCAGCTAATTTTTGTATTTTTAGTAAAGACTGGGTTACACCATGTTGGTCAGGCTAGTCTTGAATTCCTAACCTCAGATGATCCACCTGCCTCGGCCTCCCAAAGTGCTGGATTACAGGCATGAACCAACGTGCCTGTCCACTTGTCACTTGTCTGATCGCAAAGTACATTTTCCAAAGGAATTAGTGATTCTATAACCATACATGCTTTGCCTTCTGTCATCATTTTGCTGAGTTTCCAAGCAGCATTTCTTTGAACCACCACCCTCAGCCAGAAATACAAGTCCTTCTGCGTAGTTTTGAAATACAATTAACAGGCCAGCACAGTGGCTCATGCCTGTGATCCTAGCACTTTGGGAGGCCAGGGCAGGTGGATCATGAGGTCAGGAGTTCAAGACTAGCCCGGCAAAGATGGTGAAACCCTGTCTCTACTAAAAATACAAAAATTAGCTGGGCGTGGTGGTGGGTGCCTGTAGTCGCAGCTACTCAGGAGGCTGAGGTAGGGGAATCCTTGAACCCGGGAGGTGGAGGTTGCAGTGAGCCGAGATCACACCTCTGCACTCCAGCCTGGAGGACAGAGTGAGACTCCGTCTCAAAAAAAAAAAAAAAAAAAAAAAAAAGAAATACAATTAACAAATAATCTCTGTTTTTATACTTACATTCTTGTTTAGATAAAAGTTTTCTCTAATATAATTTCAATATAGACTTTCTCTTCCCATTTCTCCCTCACCCACTCCCAAAATACATCACTTATTATTTTGCAAATTGTAATAGTTAAAAATGCAAATGATTTTAGTCCAGGAAAAAATAACATAAATTTTGTATTGTTGGACTTCAAGATATGTAAAGGTTTAATTACTTTACTGCTAGAAAATCCTTATCTGGTAACAGGTGGTCTAAGCTAGAAACAAGAAAACATATGCTGGAATGGGAAGTTTACGCTCATTCCTCATTGCTTATCTGCAGGATAAGAATGCAGATCCCCACGTTTGCATACCTCCACACACAGAGAAGTCATGCCAACTATCAATTGTTCTTTAAAAATAAAGTCGAGGTTTGGAGGATGTGCAAAAAGAGTTTGCACTCTTTTTTCTGGGAATTAGCTGGTACTGTCTTACTTTTATCATCATAAAAAGCAATAGGCACTTTTTTTTTTTTGAGATGGAGTCTCACTCTGTCGCCCACGCTGGAGTGCAGTGGCGTGATCCTGGCTCACTGCAACCTCCACCTCCTGGATTCCAGCAATTTTCCTGCCTCAGCCTCCCAAGTAGCTGGGACTACAGGTGCGTGCTACCACACCCGTTTAAATTTTTACTTTTAGAAGAGATGGGGTTTCAACATGTTGGTTAGATTGGTCTCAAACTCCTGACCTCATGATCCACCCACCTTGGCCTCCCAAAGTGCTAGGATTACAGGCATGAGCCACCATGCCCAGCCTGGGCATTATTTTTTTAAATTAAAAAAAAAAGCTGCTGAAATAGTGATATTCTCACTTGACAGATATTGACAAATACACCTGGCTGGTGTGAAAATAAGTAAACAAAGAATAATGGAGGAATGTACTCAGGCGTTCAGAGGAAGAGAAAAAATGAGTACCTCAGTAAACTTCAAAAATTGAAGAAAGGCCAGGCACACACTGGCTCATGCCTGTAATCCCAGAAAGTCAGGAGGCGGAGACAGGAAGACCTCTTGAGCTCAGGAGTTTGAGGCTGCTGTGAACTATGATCACGCCACTGCACTCCAGCCTGGGTGACAGAGTGAGACCTTGTCCATATATATATATATATATATTCCCAAACCCTTATCAACTAGTTTGGGGAGAAAGGAGGCCTTTTGTTCACAGCTAGTGAGAAAGCAACTCATTAACACATATGCAAAGCTTTGAAATGGGTACACTCTGTGGCCCAGCAATTACAGGGGATTTATTCTAAATTTTGGGAGTTTAACTTGACAGCTACAGAAGGAATAGCATAAGGGAAACCTCAAAAGATACACTGAGGTCAAATGACTAGACTGAGATAGGATCTGTGCCTTATTCTATAAGAAATGATGACTCCAGCACTTTGGGAGGCCGAGGCTGGTGGATCATGAGGTCAAGAGATCGAGACCATCCTGGTCAACAAGGTGAAACCCTGTCTCTACTAAAAATACAAAAATTAGCTGGGCATGGTGGCACGCACCTGTAGTCCCAGCTACTTGGGAGGCTGAGGCAGGAGAATTGCTTGAACCCAGGAGGCGGAGGTTTCGGCGAGCCGAGATCGCACCATTGTACTCCAGCCTGGGTAACAAGAGTGAAACTCCGTCTCAAAAAAAAAAAAAAAAAAAAATAGAAATGATAACTATGTAGCAAGAGTGGACGAAGATGAAGTTTGCAGTTTTCTCCAGAATCAATTGAAGACAGAGTCTGGTTAACAGGATTTGAAAAGATTAAAGCCCTGAAATTTCATTGTGCCTTTGAAAATGAAAATGAGTTTTTCACTCGGTACTTTAAGTTTCTAAGAATAAGACAAGACTGACTGTGCCGAGGTATTTGACACTTACAGGCAAATTACTATAGACACTTAAAGTATAGAAGACACTTCTATACTATACCATTGCTTAGACTGTAAAACAGCAATGAGTAATTTGAGAAGAGGACCCACTTCAGGCCAGGACCATGCCAGAACTTAGACTGTGTAAGTCAGGTGTTTTACTTGGCTTTATTTTCCTGTTCACACTGCAGAGGTTAAAAGGTGTGAAAGGGGAGAATTTGCAAAATGCTTGGTTCCTGAGGATCACAGGTCACCAAGCATGCTTGGGAAACAGCCTGAAGTCTTCGCTGTTGACTAATTACTATAGTGTTTACCTCCTGAGCCTACTTATAACCTTATTTATTTATTTATTTTTGTTTTTTGAGACAGAGTCTCACTCTGTCACCCAGGCAGGAGTGCAGTGGTGCAATCTCGGCTCACCGCAACCTCCACCTCCCAGGTTCAAGTGATTCTCCTGCCTCAGCCTCCCGAGTAGCTGGGATTACAGGCATGCACCACCTTGCCTAGCTAATTTTTGTATTTTTAGTAGAGATGGGGTTTCACCAGGTTGGCCAGGATGGTCTCAATCTCTTGACCTCATGATCCGCCCACGTCAGCCTCCCAAAGTGCTTTGATTACAGGCGTGAGCCACCACGCCTGATCCATAACTATTATTTAAATGGGCTGTTTCTCACTTTGATTGGCAAGATGGTACAAGATCTCTGGTAGGGAAGAAGGCTGTTCCTTAAATGTTTTTATAGAATGAAACTGCATTTTGTAATCAGTTCTGGGGAAGATGTGCTGATATTGTAGAGTTAAAGTATACCTCTGTCAACCCTCATTTACTTTTTTTTGTATGTGTGGTAAAATATACATAAATAAAGCATACAATTTGATCATTTTTAAGTGTACAGTTCAGTGGCATTAAGTATATTCACTTGGCTGCACATCATGACTATCCATTTTTAGAATTCTTTTTATCTGGCAAAACTGAAACTCTTCAAGGTTACATTAAACTATGATTACACCATTGCACTCCAGCCTGGGTGACAGAGCGAGACCCTGTATCTAAAATTTTTAAAAAATCTTCTTTATTCATTAAACACTAAATCATCATTCTCTCCCTCCCTCCCCACAGTCCCTGGTCATCTCTCTTCTGTGTTCTAGTTCATTCCAAAATGGAGGTTTTCTGTTTCCATGAATTTGACTATTCTAGGTTCTTCATAAAAGTAGAATCACAATATTTGTCCTTTTGTGTCTCACTTATTTCACTAAGCACAGTATCTTCAACCTTCAGCCATGTTATAGAATACATCAGAATTGGCCGAGTGCGGTGGCTTACACCTGTAATCCCAGCACTTTGGGAGGCTGAGGCGGGCGGATCATGAGGTCAAGAGATCGAGACCATCCTGGCCAACATAGTGAAACCCCGTGTCTACTAAAAAAAAAAAAAAAAAATTAGCTGGGTGTGGTGGCACGCGCCTGTAGTCCCAGCTACTCAGGAAGCTGAGGCAGGAGAATTGCTTGAACCCAGGAGGCAGAGATTGCAGTGCGCCAAGATTGCGCCACTGCACTCCAGCCTGGCGCCTGACAACAAATCAAGACTCTGTCTCAAAAAAAAAAAAACTTTTTTAGTAACTTTTAATTTTAATGTGATTTTAGTCTCATAGAAAAGGTGTAAGGGCCGGACACAGTGGCTCATACTTGTAATCCCAGCACTCTGGGAGGCCGAGGCAGGCAGATCACGTGAGGCCAGGAGTTGGAGACTAGTCTGGCCAATACGGTGAAAGACATGTTTGGTAGACAGGTCTCTACTAAAAATACAAAAATCAGCCCAACATGGTGGCAAGTGCCTGTAATCCTAGCTACTTGGGAGGCTGAGGTGGAAGGAGTGCTTGAGCCCAGGAGGCTGGGGTTGCAGTGAGCTGAGATTGCCCCACTGCACTTCAGCCTGGGCAACAGAGCAAGAATCAGTCTCAAAAAAATAACAAAAGTCATAAGAGTGGTATAAAGAAGTCTCATATACTTTTCACCATAGATTTGATCCATTATTTTCCACATAGACAAACAGGCACACACACAGACATAATCATTTCCCATATATGCGTTTTATTTCTGAATCATTTGAGAGTAAATTGCAGATACGTTGCCACTTGTGCCCTAAGTACTTCAGTGTGTATTTCCTAAGAACAAGGGCATTCTCTTATACGTAAGAGAATGTATTACAACACAAGTATCAAAATTAGGAAATTAACATTGATATAATGCTATCACCGTATTCATATGACCATATTCATATTTTTTAGTTGTCAAATAATGTCCTTCATAAGAAAGCAAAAATTTCCAGACTAAGATCCAATCTAGGACCACACATCGTATTGAGCAAGCCTATCTCTCTAGTCTCCTTTAATCGGGAATGGTCTGTGTTTGTCATTCATGACCTTGGCATTTTGGAAAGTAAAGGCCTGTTATTTTATAGCACATCCCTCACTTTGGCAGTCCCACATTTCCTCATGATTAGATTGAGGCTGTGCAATTTTGATAGATAAATCACAAAAGTGATATTATGCCCTCCTTAGCCTTCTTAGTGCATTGTATTAGGTGGCACGTGATTATCATGTGGGCTTGTCCCCTTACTGGTAATGTTAACTTTGATGACTTAGTTAAGGTGATGTCTGCCAGGCCTCTCCACTGCAAAGTTGTTATTTCTCTCTTTGTAAATGATAAATATTTTGAAACAAGGTAGATGCCCTATTCTTCAAACTTTCACCCTCTATTTTTATCATCCGTTATTTCTTCTACATTTATTTGTTGGTTTTTCTACTCTATGGAAAAGCTTTTCCTTCTCCATTTGTTTGTTTGCTTATCTGTATCAGTATGGATTTGTGGAGTCCTATTTTATTCACTACGTTAAAATCCATTACTATCATTTAATTATTATTTAATTAATTTAATTTAATTTAATTTCTTTTTTTTTTTAGACAAAGTCTCACTCCTTGCCCAGGCTGGAATGCAATGGCACGATCTTGGCTCACTGCAACCTCCACCTCCCAGGTTAAAGCAATTCTCCTGCCTTAGCCTCCCAAGTCGCTGGGATTACCAGCACCTGCCATTACACCTGGCTAATCCTTGTATTTTTACTAGAGACGGAGTTTAACTATGTTGGCCAGGCTGGTCTTGAACTCCTGACCTCAGGTTATCTACCTGACCTGGCCTCCCAAAGTGCTGGGATTACAGGTGTGAGCCACCGCCCCCGATCTACTATTATTATTTATTTCAGTGCTCAGATTATCTTGGATTTGGCCAGTGGGAGCTCCTCAAATTGGGTGCCTTATCCTTTGAATACGCCTCCATCACTCTTTGAGGGTTTTCTTATTTTCTGGCATAACAAAACGTTCCAGGTTCATATTGTATTCTCCCTGCCCTAGCCCTGGAATCAGTCATTTCAGATCATACAGACATGTGTGTATTTTTTGTTACATAGTAAGTAGTAAGTCTCAGATTGTTTTAGGCCCAGGATCTCTTCCCCCTATTAAAAGCTATTGAAGAGCCAAAAAGCTTTTGTTTATGTGGACTACATCTATTATATTTACTGCATTAGAAATTAAAACTAGCCGAGTACAGTGGCTCATGCCTGTAATCCCAGCACCTTGGGAGGCCCAGGCAGGTGGATCACCTGAGGCCAGGAGTTCGAGACCAGCCTGGCCAACATGGAGAAACCCTGTCTCTACTAAAAATATAAAAATTAGCCGGGTGTGGTGGCACATCCCTGTAATCCCAGTTACTTGGGTGGCTGAGGTTGGAGAATTGCTTGAACCTGGGAGGCAGATGTTACAATACATATATTCTGGGCCGGGTGTGGTGGCTCACATTTGTAATCACAGCACCCTGGGAGACCGAGGCAGGCAGATCTCTTGAGGTCAAGAGTTGGAGACCAGCCTGGTGCACACCTGTAGTCCCAATCACTTGGGACGCTGAGGCAGCAGAATCGCTTGAACCTGGTAGGGTGGAGGTTGCAGCGAGCTGAGATTGTGGCACTGCCCTCTAGCCTGGGCGACAGAGTGAGACTCCATCTCAAAAAAAAAATAAAGAATATATTCTGGAAATCACTCCATATCAGTTTATTGAGATCATCCTTATTAATTTTATCATAGCATAGTACTCCACTGTTTGGATGTACCGTGGTTTAAGTACTTTCTCATGTTTGGCATTTAGACTGCAATCCAAACAGTGCTGCAAAGAGCAATCTTGTTCATAGGTGTTTTCATATTTTTGAAGCTATATCCTCAGAACAACTTCCTAAAAGTGTGACTCACGTCAAAAAATAAACGTGTGGCTTTGTTAGATATTGCCATATTCTACTTCACTAAGTTTGTACCAATTTGCATTTCCACTAGCAATGCATGGGAATTCCCGCTTCTTTCTCCACAGTCTTAGCAAACAAAATACAATATGGAAGACAGACATGTATTAGGCCCACAGGTTGTCTGCACAGCTAACACCAGTCTTTTCTGAGAACTTTCTCCATTATCAGTCTATGGGTTGATTGAATAAGTGGACCCTAGCTAGGCCAGGGGCAGTGGCTCGTGCCTGTAATCCCAACACTTTGGGAGGCCAAGGCAGGCTGGAGGCCAGGAGACCAGCCTAGGCAACATGGTGAAACGCTGTCTCTACACAAAACACAAAAATTAGCCAGGCATGGTGGTGTGCATCCATAGTCCCAGGAACTTGGGAGGCTGAGGTGTGAGAATCGCTTGAGCCCAGGAGAAGGACATTACAGTGAGCCAAGATCGTGTCTCTGCATTCCAGCCTAGGCAACAGAGAAAGACCCTGTCCCCACTGGCCCCATTAAAAAATAATAGACCCTTGCCAGAGCTGGGCCTGAGATTAGGGCTAAGATCTTAGTGTGTCTCAGGAAATTCAAAGTTGGGGCCTGCTCACTCATACATGGCCATATACCAACCAAAATGGAGAAAAGGATATAGGTAAAACACTTTCTCCTACTATACTCTCACAACATAGGATGCTGCTGTGACCAAATGTAGGGCAGGGGTGGGGTGGGACAGGGCAGGAGGAGGGTGAGCACATACCAAGCAAGCAATCAACTCTGAAACAGATTTTCCAGCCCCCACCATTTGGATGTCTTTGTAACTGCTCGATGGGTTCTTCCGGCACAGACCTAATCCACTGAGCCCATGGCATTGCAGTCAAGAAAGAGTTTAGAAGAAAGAGTTTAGTTGACATGATGCCGGCACGCAGGAGACAGTTATCCCCCAAATCAATATCCCAGAATACTTGGAGGTTAGGGATTTTTCAAGGATAGTTTGATAGGCAGGAGTCCAGGGAAGAGGGCATGTGGATTGGCTGGCGATGCAATCATAGGGGTGTGCAAAACAGTCCTTGTGCACTGAGTCGGCTTCTGGGTGGGGGACCCCAGAGGAGTCACTGGTCTGGGTGGGGCCATCCAGTACTTAGAAATGCAAAAGCCTGAAAAGACATCCCAAAAGGCCCATCTTAGCCTCTACAATAGTGATGTTATTTACAGGATTAATTGGGGAAGTTCCAAATCTTGTGACCTTCCGAATAATGGCTGGTAATTATTTATTTACAGCACCCACATCTTAGCATTCAGGCCCCTCTCTTCCTCCTAACTTCATGGCTGTTCATCAGTTTTACAAGAGTAGTTTAGTTTTTGGAAAGGGCTATCATCACGTCAACTACAAACTAAATTTCTGCCATGGTTTGCTTGGCCTATGCCGAGGTATGAGCAAGGACAGCCAGTCTGTGAGGATAGAGGCAAGATGGAGTCAGCCATGTCAGATTTCTCTTGCTGTCATAATCTTGCAGAGGCAGTTTCATCCTCTAGAATTCAATTCAATTCTGACACCATCTATCTGAAGGTAGTATCAAATCTAACGGGTTGAGAGTTCAGTCCCACAAGACTGCCCCGCTTCAGATGTCACTAGTAGTAGGTTGCCACCAATACTTCTGACCAACTGGCTGTAAATCAGGGTTCCCATGCCCCTTCCACAGGTTTGATTTAAGCTCTGTTTGATTTGCTAGAGCAGCTCACAGACCTTTGGGAAACATACACTTATGTTTACCTGTTTATTATAAAGCATATTAAAAAGGATACAGATGAACAGCCAGATGGAAGAGATGCATAGGGTGAGGTATGGGGAAGGGGTGCAGAGCTTCCATGCCCCCTCCAGACACATCACCCTCTCAACACCTCCAAGTGTTCAGCAATCCAGAAGCTCTGATCTAATCTCTGTCCTTTTGGGGTTTTATGGAGGGGGTCTTTAAATAGGTATGATTGATTACATCATTAGCCATTGGTGAACCACTCAAACTTCAGCTACTCTCTCCTCCCTGAGGCTGGGGTGGGGCTGAAACTTCCCACCCTCTAATCATGTGGCAACCACTGTCCTGGGGCTATCCAGGAGCCCTAACCCACCCACCCAAAGGTCAACTCATTAGCATACAAGGAGATTCCAAGGATTTTAGAAGTTGCATGCCAGGAAATGGGTAGAAGACCAAGTTGTATTTCACAATATCACAGGAGAGCAATCTGGTTTGCAGAAGCTGTTATGAGAATGACCTCAGTTACTGATGGCTTCTCTATTTCCTGTTCCAGAACCTGCAAGGCGTGTCTGAACTTTCCACCCTTGAATTGCAATAAAAACTTAACTGCATGTGATCCTTTGTAGTTTATAAACATGATGATTGGGTTTCACACTCTTGTGGGAGATATGCCTCCCTCAAACCTTGACACATTACCCATAATCCGACATTAAAAAAAAAGCAAAACCCTGGCACGGTGGCTCACAACTGTAATCAGAGCACTTTGGGAGGCCGAGGTGGGCAGATCACCTGAGGTCGGGAGTTGGAGACCAGCCTGGCCAACGTGGAGAAACCCCGTCTCTATATTTTAAAAAAATATATATATATATATAACTTTGCTGATATTATTCCTGCTGATTACATATAATAAAATAATCATAACTAGAGAAATAGCTACAATACAATGAGCTATGTACTTGATCATAAACCTACATTAATTAGGTTGCAGCTTGAGTTGCTCTCACATAGACCCAAATAAATATGAAAGAATTTGACTTCTCTCCGTGTCACAGTGTGAACATAAGCACTCCAGGGCTGTGAAGGCAGCTCCATGGTGTGGGTGATGCAGACTCCTTCAGTATTGTCACTCCATCAAAGCTGCTCTCTTTAGTTTATGATAGCTGCATTACGCTGGGCACAGTGGCTCACACCTGTAACTCTAGCACTTTGGGAGGCAGAGGTAGGCGGATCACCTGAGGTCAGGAGTTCCAGACCAGCCTGGCCAACATGGCAAAACCCTGTCTCTACTAAAAATACAAAAAGTAGCCGGGTGTGGTGGCGCACACCTGCAATCCCAGCTACTTGAGAGGCTGAGGAAGGAGAATTGCTTGAACCAGGGAGGTGGAAGTTGCAGTGAGCTGAGATCACGCCACTGCACTCTAGCCTGCATGTCAAGAGTGAGACTCCATCTCAATTAAAAAAAAAAAAAGATAGCTGCTTTAGCTCTTTCTACCTCTCAACCTTTGGGCCACTGGAAAGAGAGAAAGAAACAAGGGCAAGTGTGCCTTTGGTTTTGTTGTTTTTTGAGACTGAGCCCCTGTTTTGTCGCCCAGGCTGGAGTACAGTGGCGTGATCATAGCTCACTACAACCTTGATCTCCTGGGCTCTATTGATCCTCCTGCCTGAGTCTCCCAAGTAGCCGGGACTGCAAATGTGTGCCACCACAGCAGGCTAATTTTTAAAACTTTTTTGTAGAGACAGGGCCTCACTATGTTGCCCAGGCTGGTCGAGAACTCTTGGCTTAAGGTACCCTCCTGCCACGGCTTCCCAAAGTGCTGGTTTAGAGGCCTTCGCCACCGTGCCCAGCCATGCCTATTTTTTCAATAGCACAATATGTGACATACAGTCATGCATCAATGAGGGGGAGACATTCTGAGAAATGTGTCTTCAGCTATTAGGCATGTACTTAGATAAACTTAGACGGCAGAGCCAACTACACACCTAGGCATATGGTATGGCCTATTGCTCCTATGCTACTAGGAGTGATGTAACTATATGAGTACTGTAGGTGATTGCAACACAATGGCAAATATTCATGTATCTAAACCTAGAAAAGGTATAGTAAAAACATGGCATAAAAGACAAAACATGGCACACCTGTATAGGGCACTTAACATGAATGGAAGGCCGGGCGTGCTGGCTCACACCTGTAATTACAGCACTTTGGGAGGCCGAGACAGGCGGAACATGAGGTCAGGAATTCGAGACCAGCCTGACCAACATGGTGAAACCCCGTCTCTACTAAAAATACAAAAATTAGCCGGGTGTGTTGGCTCGCGTCTGTAATCCCAGCTACTCTGGAGGCTGAGGCAGACGAATCGCTTGAACCTGGAGGCAGAGGTTGCAGTGAGCTGAGATCTGGCCACTGCACGCCAACCTACCTGGGTGACAGAGTGAGACTACATCTCAAAAAAAAAAAAAGAATGAAGCCTGAAGGACTGAAAGTTGCTCTGCATGAGTCAGTGAGTGGTGAGTGAATGAGAAGGCCTACAAAATATTTACTGTACACTATCATAGACTTTGTAAATAATATACACTTCCACTACACTACATTTATTTATTTATTTATTTATTTATTTATTTTTGAGACAGAGTCTCACTCTGTTGCCCAGGCTGGGGTGCTGTGGCACGATCACAGCTCACTGCAACCTTTCCCCCCAGTTTTAAGTGATCCTCCTGCCTCAGTCCCCTTAATAGCTGAGATTACAGGCACACGCCACCATGCCCAGTTAATTTTTGTATTTTTAGTAGAGACAGAGTTTCACCATGTTGGCCAGGCTGGTCTTGAACTTGGAACCTGAGGTGATCCATCCACCTCGGCCTCCCAAAGTGCTAGTATTACAGGCGTGAGCCACTGCGCCCGGCCTAAATGTATTTTTTTTTAAGTTTATTTCTTAAATAATACATTAACTTTACCTTGCTTTAACTTTTTTACTTTACAAAGTTTAAAATTTTTAAAAACTGTTTGACTTTTGTCTTAACACTAAGCCTAAAAGCAAGGACACTGTACAGCTCTACAAAAATATATTCTTTCTTTATGTTCATATTCTATAAGCTTTTTCTATCAAAAAAAATTTTTGTTTTACTTTTAAACTTTCTCTTTTTTTTAAATAGAGATGGGGTTTCACCATGTTGGCCAGGATGGTCTCAATCTCTTGACCTCGTGATCCACCCGCCTTGGCCTCCCAAAGTGCTGGGATTACAGGCGTGAGCCACCGCGACCGGCTAACCTTTCTTTGCTAAAAACTAAAACACAAACACACACGTTAGCGTAGGCCTACACAGGGTCAGGATCATCAAGATCACTGTCTTTCTTTTTTTTTTGAGGTGGAGTCTCACTCTGTCGCCCAGGCTGGAGTGCAGTGGTACCATCTCTGCTCACTGCAACTTCCGCCTCCTGGATTCAAGCTATTCTCCTGCCTCAGTCTCACAAGTAGCTGGGATTACAGGCACCCACCACCACGCCTGGCTAATTTTTGTATTTTTAGTAGAGATGGGGTTTCACCATGTTGGTCAGGCTAGTCTCAAACTCCTGACCTCAAGTGATCTGCCTGCCTTGACCTCCCAAAGGGCTGGGATTACAGGCATGAGTCACCACACTGGGCCAATGTCACTGTATTTTACCTTTTTATCTTCCCACTGGGGGGTCTTCGGGGCAATAACACCATAGAATGTTCAACTTCCATGGTAACAATGCCGTCTTTTGGAATAAATACCTCCTGAAGGACCTTCCTGAGGCTGCTTTACAGTTAACTTTTTTTTAATAAACAGGAAGAGTACACTCTAAAATAACAATTAAAAATATAGTACAGTAAACACGTAAACAGGTAAATTATTTTTTATCAGGTACAGTAGATTTGTTTACACCAGCATCAGCATCACCACAAATACAAAGTTAGGATGGCTTTGATTTCACAGGCGATAGGAATTTTTCAGCTCCATTAAAATCTTGCGGGACCACCATCATATACGTGGTCTGTCATTGACCAAAATGTTATGAGGTGCATGACTGTATATAATTTCTCCTCACAACCCATTCAATAGAACCAAGTCGCACTGCCAAACCCACATGCTAAGGAGTCTAAGAAATATAACCTTTGGGCTGGGCGCGGTGGCTCACGCCTATAATCCCAGCACTTTGGGAGGCCCAGGCTGGCAGATCACAAGGTCAGGAGTTTGAGACCAGCCTGGCCAACATGATGAAACTCTGTCTCTACTAAAAATACAAAAACTAGCCACTATGGTGGCAGGCGCCCGTAATCCCAGCTACTCGAGAGGCTGAAGCAGGAGAATTGCTTGAACCCGGGAGGCTGAGAGTGCAGTGAGTCAAGATCGTGCCATTGCACTCCAGCCTGGGTGACAGAGTGAGACTCCATCTCAAAAAGAAAAAAAAAAAAAAGAAGTGGCCTTTGGGCCAGATACAGTGGCTCACACCTATAATCCCAGCACTTTGGGAGGCTGAGGCAGGCATATCGCTTGATGTCAGGTATTTGAGACTAGCCTGGCCACTATGGTGAAACCCTGTCTCTACTAAAAATACAAAAATTAGCCAGGTACGGCCAGGCATAGTGGCTCATGCCTGTAATCCCAGCACTTTGGGAGGCCAACGTGGGCGGATCACCTGAGTTCGGGAGTTTGAGACCAGCCTGACCAACATGGAGAAACCCCATCTCTACTAAATATACAAAATTAGTCAGGCGTGTGGCACATGCCTGTAATCACAGCTACTCAGGAGGCTGAGGCAGGAGAATCACTTGAACTCTCAAGGCAGAGGTTGTGGTGGGCCCAGAAAGTGCCATTGCACTCCAGCCTGGGCAACAAGAACAAAACTCCGTCACAAAA
>CAUYLG010063895.1:0-36191 GCA_963573385.1 Cacajao melanocephalus | reverse complement strand
GGAGGAAAGGGGGAGGGGGAGGGGAAATAGGAGGGAGGAAAGGGGGAGGGGGAGGGGAAACAGGAGGGAGGAAAGGGGGAGGGGGAGGGGGAAAGAGGGAGGGAGGGAGGGGAGGGAGGGGAAACAGGAGGGAGGAAAGGGGGAGGGGGAGAGAAGGAGAGGAATACAGAGAATAAGAGGAAGAGAAAGAGAGGGAGGAAGGAAGGGACGGAAAAAGGAAGGAAAAAATAAAGAAAATAGAATGGTAGTTGCTAGGGGCCAAGGGAAGGAGAATACAGAGCTATTGTTATGGGTACAGCAGTTCAGTTTGGGAAGATAAAGTTCTGGAAATGGATGGTGAATTATGTAATGCCACTGAGGCATACAATACTTAAAAAGAGTTTCAATGGTAAATTTTCTTTTTGTTTGTTCTGAGACAGGGTCTCACTGTCACCCAGGCTTGAGTGCAATGGCGAGATCACAGCTCATTGCAGCTGCCACCTCCTGGGCTCAAGTGATCCTCCCACCTTAGCCTACAGCTATGACTAGAGGCACACGCCATCATGCCTGGCTAATTTTTTTTTTTTTTTTGTAGAGACAGGGTCTCACTATGTTGCCCATTCACTATGTGGTGGAGATGAATGGCATTCACTTCGTAATTTCTGGACTCAAGTGATCCTTCTGACTCAGTCTCCCATAGTGCTGTGGGATTACAGGTGAAACCACTGGGACCAGCTATAAATTTTCTAACGTATATTTTACTACAAAAAGAAAAACAGGACAGTGAGTGAGAATGCCAAATCGGGGAAATTTTACATGTTATTCAGAAAAATTAAAGAACATTTTCAGCAATGGTGATCACAGTTTCCATGTAGAAAGCATGTTAATCAGCCTTCAGAAGTGGATAGTGTTGGCCAGCGTGGTGGTTCACAATGTAATCCCAGCATTTTGGGAGGCAGAGACAGATGGATCACCTGAGCTCAGGAGTTCGAGACCAACCCGGCCAACATTGTGAAACCTCGTCTCTACTAAAAATATAAAAATTAGCTGGGCATGGTGGCATGTGCCTGTAATCCCAGCTACTTGGGAGGCTGAGGCAGGAGAATCACTTGAACCCAGGAGACGGAGGTTGCAATGAGCCAAGACTGCGCCATGCATTCCAGCCTGGGCAAGAGTGAGACTCTGTCTCAATAAAAAAACTAAAAAAAAAAAAAAAAGAAAACAACAAGAAGTGGATAGCATGCTAGAGAAGGACGGAACATTCCAGTAAAATGACAAACACAAGGAACGTAAGTACAAATGCCTGGTGAATACAGAGTGGTGGTGGCACCAATTTACAGTATTAAAGAAGTCTGAAAAATTAAATTAGGAGGCTGGATGCAGTGGTTCACGCCTGTAATCCCAGCAAATTTGAGAGGCTGAGGTGAGCAGATCATGTGAGGTCAGGAGTTCAAGACCAGCATGGCCAACACGGTGAAACCTCGCCTCTACTAAAAATACAAAAGGTACCCAGGCATCGTGGCTGGTGCCTGTAATCCCAGCTACTCGGGAGGCAGAGGCAGGAGAATCACCTGAACCCAGGACACCGAGGTAACAGTGAACCAAGACTGCACCACCACACACCAGTCTGGGCAACAGAGCAAGACTTTGTCTCAAAATAACAAATAAAATTAAAATACAAAATTAGACCAGGAGCAGTGGTTCACTCCTGTAATCCCAGCACTTTGTAAGGCACAGGCAGGTGGCTCACAAGGTCAGGAGATGGAGACCATCCTGACCAACACGGTGAAACCCGTCTCTACTAAAAACACACAAATTAGCTGGGTGTGGTGGTGCACGCCCGTAGTCCCAGCTACTCGCGAGGCTGAAGCAGGAGAATCGCTTGAACCTGGGAGGTGGAGACTGCAGTGAGCCAAGATCATGCCACTGCACTCTAGCCTAGGCAATAGAGCAAGATTCCATCTCGAAAAAAAAAAAAATTAGCTGGTGTGGTGGCGCACGCCTGTAATCTGTAACTTGGGAGGCTGAGGCAGGAGAATCACTTGAACCTAGGAGACAAAGTTTGCAGCAAGCCGAGATCGAGCCATTGCACCCAAGCCTGGGTAACGAGCGAAACTCCTTCCCAAAAACAAAAAAGAAATAGGCCAGGCATGGTGCCTCATGCCTGTAATACCAGCATCTTTGGAGGCCCAGACAGGTGGATCACCTGAGGTCAGAAGCTCGAGACCAGCATGGCTAACATGGTGAGAAACCCCATTTCTACCAAAAATACAAAAAATTAGCCAAGCATGGTGGCGTGCACCTGTAATCCCAGCTAGTTGGGAGCTGAGGCAGGACAATCACTTAAACCCAGGAGGCGGAAGATGCAGTGAGCCAAGATTACACCACTGCACTCCAACTTGGGTAACAAGAATGAAACTTGGGAAGAGGGGAAGAGGGGAAGGGAAGGGAGGAGAGGAGAGGAATATATATGTAAGCTGAAGACTGCACGGAGAGGATTTCATCACTGATTAGATCTGGGTGGAAAGGAAGAAGAATGGGCTGTAGACGGTTCTCAATTTGCCCAAATTTGGTATTTGAGGCCCTCCATAATCTGACTGTTGTCTCATCTGTCATCATTCCATCTATAAGCTAGACTCCAGGCAGAAGAGACTTTTTCCTCCTTCACTCAACAAGCATCTAATTTGCCCTCCATGCCAGGTACTACTAAGTACCAAGCCAAGGGCTAAGGCTATCAGTTCCTGTCTTCAAGGAGCTTACAAGGCTCCTTTCCTAGCAGTAAAGGCAAACAGGTACATCAGTAATAAGGTACAGCATAATGTGATCCCCACCCAGTGCTAAAAAATTTGCTACCAGAAATGAAAGTGCTGAGTCTTAAGAGATGACTAAAAGCTCATCACGAAAAGTATGCTGGGGGAGTGAAAGGGAATCACTGAGGAAACAACTTTATGGAGAACCCTAGGCCCCAACATCCAGTATCTTTTTATTTATTTTTTGAGTCAGGATCTCACTGTATTGCCCAGGCTGGAGTTCAGGGCCATCATCACAGTTCATAGCAGCCATGAACTATTTTTAAGTACTGTATGCCTCAGGGGCATTACATACATTCACCATCCATTTCCACAACTTTTTTCATCTTCCCCAACTGAACTCTGTAACCATAACAAGAGCTCCCCATTCCCCTTCTCCTGGCCCCTAGCAACCACCATTCTTTCTTTTTTCTTCCTTCCTTCCTCCCTCCCTTCCTTCCTCCCTCTCTTTTCTTTTGAGACAGGGTCTCACTCCGTCACCCAGGCTACACTGACATGATCACAGCTCACTGCATCCTCCACCTCCCAAGCTCAAGCAATCCTCCCACCTCAGCCTCCTGAGTAGTTGGGACACCAGAGTGTGTCACCATGCCTGGTTATTTTTTTTTTAGAGGTGGGGTCTAAGTTGCTGAGGCTAGTCTTGAACTCCTAGCTTCAAGTGATCCTCCCAACTCAGCCTCCCGGGGGGGGAAAAAAAAAAAACAGGATTATAGGCATGAGCCACCCTGTCCAGCCCCAATCCATATTTAAGTCCTGCCTCATTTCTCCAAAATACAGCTCCCTTCATCCTTACCACCTCAAACTCCATCATCTTCCTAGCTCAACTCTCTGCTTCCACATGCACACAAACACAAGCCTTCTCCAAGCACTAGCAAAGTCTTAAAAAGGAAATCAGATGGTGAAACTCCCTACAATGGCTTCTTACACCTCTAGAATAAAACCCTTAACATGGCCTCTGCTTTCTCTGGCAATCTCACGTGAAGTCTTCTTCCCACCCAAAAGTATTCAAGCTACGCAGGTCTTCTCTCAAGTCTCTAAATACATGTAGTCTTCCCTATCTCAGGACCTTTACACATGCAGAGGGCCCTCTTTCTTCTGTCCACATCCTCAGCAGCACACACCACCACCCGCAACAATCAGGGCTACCTGTCATGTCCCACAGTGATGTAACTTTCTCAAAGAAATCCCAAGACCTGTCGGGCACGGTGGCTCACACTTGTAATCCCAGCACTTTGGGAGGCTGAGGCAGGTGGATCACCTGAGGTCAGGAGTTTGAGACCAGCCTGACCAATACGGTGAAATCCTGTCTCTATTAAAAATTTAAAAAATAGCTGGACATGGTGGCTTGCATCTGTAATCCCAGCTACTTGGGAGGCTAAGATAGGAGAATCACTTGAACTCAGGAAGTAGAGGTTGCAGTGAGGTGAAATCACACCACTGCACTCCAGCCTGGGCAACAGAAGGAGACTCCGTCTCAAGGGGGAAAAAAAAGAAAAAGAAAAAGAAACAAAGAAAGGGAAAAAAAAAAAAGAAAAAGAAACAAAGAAAGGAAAAAAAAAGAAAAAGAAACAAACAAAGCAAGGAAAAAAAGAAAAAGAAACAAAGAAATGAAGAAAAAAAAAGAAAGGAAGGAAGGAAAAAAATAACAAAAAAGAAAAAATCCCAAAACCCAGGCAGTTTTTCTGAATCTCCACATCTGGTTCACGTCTCCAGAAGAGAAGAGAGTCCCCATTTTGGACACCTTGAGTTTGAGAAGCCTGGGACCCCCAAAGAGCTTCCCAATGCTCAGGTGACCATGTGCATCAGAAGACACATCCGCACTAAAAGTAAAAGCTCAGGCTTTTAGTACATAAGGCTGACGACAGAAAAGGCTGCACAGATCAGTGATTTTCATCTTGGACGAGGAGGGCTCCTCTCATCTCTAAGTCACTATATGAAGTATCACTGATGAGAATGAAGGTGATGCCACATCAGTGGTGCAGAAAACAAAGAGACATTGGAAAGAACCACTGGTATGAAAGAGTGATGGCAAGGAAAGAGAGAAACTGAGATGAGCCAAAAGGAAAAGAAAATCAGGAGAGTGATACCACAATTCCTCAATTCCTATGCCCTTTTATGCTTCTCATGACTTTCTCCCTTCACTTAAAAAAAAACACAACTCACGTTTCATCCAGATCAAATGCCATCACCTCCTGGAAGCCTTTCTGGACTTATTCAAATAAAACTTACTAGCCCCCTCTCAGTGCCTCCACAAGTTTCTTTTGCTAGTATTAGGTAAGATTTGACTCACACAGTAGTTAAAATAGTTCCATTAGTACTGTATACTAATTAAACTATTAGTTTAACAGAGAGACTGGCACTTACTGCAGTCTCTCTGTACTACACCAGGCGTGTGTGCCTCCTCTATTACACTGTGAGCTCTTAAGCAGATTAAAAAATTATTCTTTAACTGAATAAAAATCCAGATGGGACCAGGTGCCCTGGCTCAGGCCTGTCATCACAACACTTTGGGAGGCCGAGGCAGAAGTGATCACTTGAGTCCAGGAGTTTGAGACCAATCTGGGCAAGTCAGCAAGACCCCATCTCTACCAGAAATACAAAAATTAGCCGAGTGTGGTGGCGCGTCCCTGTACTCCCAGCGACTTGGGAGGCTGAGGTGGGAGGATCACTTGAGTCCAGGAGATAGAGGCCACAGTGAGCGGTGATCGTGCCACTGCACTTCAGCCCAGGCAACAGAGTGAGACCCTTTCTTTTAAAAAAAAAAAAAAAAAAAAAAAGTTGGCCAGGCGCTGTGGCTCACGCCTGTAATCCTAGCACTTTGGGAGGCCAAAGTGGGTGGATCACCTGAGGTCAGGAGTTCAAGACCAGCCTGGCCATCATGGTGAAACCCCATCTTAAAAAATAAAATAAAATAAAATTTTAAAAAGTTTGTTCATAAGTCCAGATGGGGCTGGGCGCAGTGGCTCACTCCTGTAATCCCAACACTTTGGGAGGCCGAGGCGGGCAGATCACGAGGTCAAGAGATCGAGACCAACCTGGCCAACATGGTGAAGCCCCGTCTCTACTAAAAATACAAAGATTAGCTGGGCATGGTGGCGCGCACCTTTAGTCCCAGCTACTCGGGAGGCTGAGGCAGGAAATAGCTTGAACCCGGGAGGCAGAGGTTGCAGTGAGCCGAGATCGCGCCACTGCACTCCAGCCTGGTGCCTGGCGACGGAGCGACACTGTCTCAAAAAAGAAAGAAAAAAAAAAAAAGGCCAGATGGGTAAATAATAAGGCAGAAACTATGGATAATTCCTAGACTCATTCCTCCTGTAAAACAAAATAACAAATCCTAATTAATTTGATTTACAAATTCCAATCCTTAAAGTAATACTCACCTGTACAGTCTTTAGAAAATCGCTTCTAACTAAACACAAATATCCGCTCCACAAAATGCCTATCCTGTCCCAACAATACAATGATGTAAGCACTTCCTTCATCATAAATATAAAATGCGCCGAATTTAGTTGGAGACTTAACATATCTCGCTCTCTTCCAAATACTTGTAAATTATGTACAAAACACAGGACCAAGATGCAGGAAAACATAAGAGGGAGTCAACCCTGGAACTGGGCCAACCGCCGCTTGCATTACTGGGAAGCCGCAGCAGCCAAGCAAAGGTCAGCCAACATTTTTTCCAACAAGTGCTTCACACTCGCACGCACATACACGCTCCTTTAAAAGTCAACAATTAAAAAAATCTCGAATGCCATTCCCGAAAACTAGGGCCGAAAGCGAAGTGCGTCCAACCGACAAGAAACCCAGGAAGGCTGAGTAATCCCTGAGTCCAGGTGGACGGTCACGGCACAAGTCCACATGGGTGTGGCACGCCTACAGCGAGGATGTCTGGGAGACGCCCGGGCTCCGGGCTCCGGGCTCCGGGTTCGCGGAGCCAGCGTCCGCGCCGCCGCCCCACCGGGAAGTCTCGGCGGCTGGGGAGGGGGAGGGTCAGGGAAGCCTCGGAACCGGACGACAATCACTTCCCCGGAAAGCGGCTCCCAGACGCGCCGCCCCAGTGAAGGAAGGCGGCCGAGGGGCCTGGTTCAGGGCAGGCGCGCTCGCGGAGGCCGCGGCAACAAAGTTTGGAAACCGCGAGAAAACTTTTCCAAGAGGAAACACGGCGGCGGGACTGGGCCTGTGACTTCTCCTCCCTAGCCGCCGCGGCCCCCCGACATCCCGAGCGCTGGGAAGTGCTGGCCGCTTCCGCCCGGGTCCCAGCCTCTGACCCTGCGGGGAAAGGGGCCGCCGGCCCGAGGCGGGTCCCACGCCCGGCCGGAGCCCAATTCCCGGCGACGTCGCCGAAGAGACCGCGCCCCGCCCGCCCAACAGCCCGCCGCTCGCGGGGCCCAGCCTGGGACGGCCCGACCCTAGGACACTCTCGGCCCGGCCAGAGAGCCCGCGCCCGCGGGGAGGGAGGTGCAAAGTTACCTGCGGCGAGTAGGGCGAGCGCAGGATTCCGGAGGCCCGAAGCCGACGGCCGCTGCTTTGTCTCCCTCCAGTCCAGCTCCGAGGAGGAAATGGGCCGCCCCGCGCCCCTGCCCCCGCCCCCGTGCGGCCCCCGCCCCGGCCCGGGCCCCGCCCGCCCTTCCCGGCACCTCCCTCCGGCCCGCTCTTCCCGGCGCCTCCCGCTGCTGCCCCGCCCGCTCTTCCCGGCCGTTACGGCCTCCGCTTAGGGCCCCCACCGCGAAGAGTCTGGCCACGCCGGCCCGGGACCCCCGAGGGACCTCTTCCTCTCCGCCGCCCACCTCAGAATTCCTTCCTTCCCGACCCGTGGTGGGAGCTTAGGTCGGGAGTGACCTGGAGAGGAAGGAGGAGCGGTGACTCCTGGAACAGCCTGCGGGCGGGGAGGGCTGGGGGAGGGCAGGTGAGTCACGGCTCCGCGCACAGGTGAGGCTCGGGGCGCGGGCCCCTACACCGGCCGAGTCCCAGAGACGCGCCGCGGCGACGCGGGGTCCTGCGTATGCTCCCCTCAAGAGTGTCACAGGTGTTCCGGACTCACAGGCTCCTAGAAAAGTGATCTAGGCCCACTCCCTGGTTTACAGAAGGAGAAGCGGAGGCCAAGGAAAGGCCCCACTGCTTCGGGACAGAGTGAAACTAGGATCTGACTCTAAGGACCTTTCATAATGTGAGGTGGAAGCGCCTCCAGAATTCACCTAGCCCAACCCCTCACTCCACAGATGCGGACACCCGAAGCCCTCTTAATTAAGAACATTTCTTTTCTTTCTTTTTTCTTTTTGAGACGGAGTCTCGCTCTGTCGCCCAGCCTGGAGTGCAGTGGCGCGATCTCGGCTCACTGCAACCTCCGCCTCACAGGTTCAGGCTATACTCCTGTCTCAGCCTCCGGAGCAGCTGGGACTTCAGGCGCTTACCACCACACCCGACTAATTTTTTGTGTTTTTAGTAGAGACGGGGTTTCACGTTGTTAGCCAAGTCTCGATCTCCTCACGTCGTGATCCGCCCGCCTCGGCCTCCCAAAGTGCTGGGATTACAGGAGTAAGCCACCGCGCCCGGCTTTTTTCTTTTCGTTTCTTTTCTTTTTTTCTAAGACAGGGTCTTCCTCTGTCGCCTAGGCTGGTGTGCAGTGTCGCGATCACCGCTCACTGCAACCTCAAATTCCTGGACAACCAACCCTCCCCACCTCAGCCTCCAGAGTAGCTGGAACTGCGCACACACACTGGTCTCAAACTCATGGACTCAAGAGATCCTCCTCAGCCTCCCAAAGTGCTGGGATTACAGGAGTGAGCCACCTTGCCAGGAGGACATTTACAAAACAAACACAAAAGAGGCACCACAGCAGATGTCCCTTATTGAGCTTGTTGCCGCCCCGCCCCCAGCTCATTCCCCCCTCCCAGCTTATTCCCCCTCCCCCGCCCCCCACTAACAAATCTGAGGAATCTAACTTGTATCTCTATCCCTCTGGTCATTTAGGGAACTTTATTCTCACCTATTCTTATCTTCATGGTGAATACTCCAAAAACAAAAAATTACAAAGCAAAATAACACAAAAAAACAAAAAATACTACATGCTCACTATCAGCCTGGTATAGAAAATCCTAATGCTGTTTCCCCTGCTCATGGGATAATGAACAAGATGGATTTCATTATTGGCCTGTAAATCTGAAACAATGCAAGACAACAATGTCCACTGCTGGCCTTAGGCTGAACAGAGAGCAGGGTACTAGGGAGACCTGCCCTCACCATGTTTACCCTTTACTCCTTACATCTCCCAATCCCCCAAGGGAATCCAAACTTCTGGAAGGCAGGAGCTGTATCTCCTATAGCGTCCAGCACATCGCCCATCCCCTAGGGAGTGCCCAGTGAACATCTGTGGATGAAGATGCCACTGTAATTCAAAGCACCGTGGGCCTGTGCTAGTTAAGAGATGCTGACAAAGGGCAATAGGACCATGAAGTGGAGAGAGAACCACCTTTAAGAAAAGGAGGCAGTGGGACCCCTTGGCTCCTGCCTGTAATCCCAGCACTTTGGTAGGCCAAGACGGGCAGATCACAAGGTCAAGAGATTGAGACCATCCTGGCCAACATGGTGAAACCCCGTCTCTACTAAAAATACAAAAATCAGGTGGGCGTGGTGGTGGGTATCTGTAGTCCCAGCTACTTGGGAGGCTGAGACAGAAGAATTGCTTGAACCCGGGAAGTGGAGGTTGTAGTGAGCCAAGATGGTGCCACTACACTCCAGCCTGGCGACAGAGCAAGGCTCTGTCTCAAAAAAAAAAAAGGCTGGGTACAGTGGCTCACGTAAGTAATCCCCAGCACTTTGGGAGGCCAAGGTGGGTGGATCATGTGAGCTCAGGAGACCAACCTGGGCAACATGACAGAATCCCATCTCTACAAAACAAAAACAAAAAAATAGCTGGATGTGGTGGCACCTACCTGTAGTCCCAGCTACTTGGGAGACTAAGGTGGGAGAATCGCTTGAGCCTAGGAGTTCAAGGCTGAAGTGAACTATGATTGCATCACTGCACTCCAGCCTGAGCAACACAGTGAGACTCGGTCTCAAAAAAAAAAAAAAGGCAAAGGCAAACCCTGACAAGGTCATTCTTGTCCAGCTACCCCTGTCCTGTTTCTGGCTGCAGAGTCTTTGCTCCTGTAGTCCCCTCTGCCTAGGGTGGCTTTGGCACCCCCCTACTTAACCTGGCTAACTCAGAACATAATTGATATATTTTGGACATTTGTCCCCGCCCAAATCTCATGTTGAACTGTAATCCCCAGTGTCGGAGGTGGGGCTGGTGGGAGGTGTTTGGGTCATGGAGGAGGATTTCTCACAGCTTGGTGCTATCCTCCCAGTACTAAGGGAATTCTCATGAAATGTAGTGGTTTTAAAGTGTGGCACTGGCCAGGCACAGTAGCTCGTGCCTGTAATCCCAACACTTTGAGAAACCAAGGCAGGCAGATGGCTTGAGCCCAGGAGTTTGAGACCAGCCTAAGCAACATGGTGAAACCCCATCTCTACAAAAAATACAAAAAAAGCTAGCCAGGCAGGCCACACATGGTGGCTCATGCCTGTAATCACAGCACTTTGGGAGGCCAAGGCAGGCAGATCACCTGAGGTCAGGAGTTCAAGACCAGCCTGGCCAACATGGTGAAAGCCCATCTCTATTAAAAATACAAAATTAGGCTGAGCATGGTGCACCCACCTGTAATCTCAGCTATTTGGGAGGCTGAGACAGGAGAATCACTTGAACCTGGGAAGCAGAGGTGGAGTCAAGATCATGCCATTGCACTCCAACCTGGGCAACTAAAGCAAAACTCTGTATCAAAAAAAAATAATAATAATTAGCCAGGCATGGTGGTATGAGCCTGTAAGTCCCAGCTACTTGGGGGGCTAAGATGGGAAGATCACCTGAGCCTGGGGAGGTTGAGGCTGCAGTGAGCCATGATTGTGCCACTATACTCCAACCTGGGCAATGAAGTGAGATCCTGCCTCAAAAACAAAACAAAACAAAAGGTGTGGCACCTCAGCCCCTTCCTGCTCCTGCTTTCAGCATGTAACATGTATGCTCCAGCTTTACCTTCCACCAAGAGTAAAAAGCTCCCTGAGGCCTATCCAGAAAGCAGAGCAGTTGCCTAAGACTTGCTTATACAGCCTGCAGAACCATGAGCCAATTAAACGTTTTTGCTTTTCTTTTTTTCTTGTATGTGTGACAGTTTCGCTTTTGTCACCCAGGCTGGAGTGCAGTGGAGCGATCTTAGCTCACTGCAACCTCTGCCTCCTGAATTCAAGCAATTCTCCTACCTCAGCCTCTCAAGTAGCTGGAATTACAAGTGCACATCACCACGCTCAGCTAATTTTTGTATTTTTAGTAGAGATGGAGTTTCACCATATTGGCCGGGCTGGTCTCGAACTCTTGACCTCAGGTGATCTGCCTGCCTCAGCCTCCCAAAGTGCTGGGATACAGGCATAAGCCACCATGCCTGGCCCATTTTTTCTTTATAAATTACACAGTCTCAGGTATTTCTTTATAGCAATGCAAGAACAGCCTAACACAATAGTAATCAGTCAATAAGTTTTTGGATGAAGTAACAAGAAACAGAGTTAAAGGATTATGCTCCATAACTTTGCATATTCATCACTTCACTCAGGACAAGATACTTAATTTTTAAAGCCCCTTGTTCAAAATTATTAACCATTTTAAGACAGCAACAGCAGAGTATTAAACCAAGCATGAGCTCTTTCTTTATTATTATTATTTTACTTTTTTGAGACAAAGTCTCACTCTGCCACCAGGCTGGAGCACAGTGGCATGAGCTCGGTTCACTGCAACCTGCACGTCCTGGATTCAAGCAATTCTCCTGCCTCAGCCTCCTGAATAGCTGGGACTACAGGTACAGGCCACCACACCCAGCTAATTTTTGTATTTTTAGTAGAGACGGGGTTTCACCATTGGCCAGGATAGTTTCAGTCTCTTGACCTTGTGATCTGCCTGCCTCAGCCTCCCAAAGTGCTGAGATTACAAGCATGAGCCACCGCACCCAGCCAGCATGGGATCTTTCTAAGCATGGGACCTTGAAGATGAAATTGCAGGGTTTGTTTTGGGAAAAGAAGGGTAAGGTGACAGAAAGAATATGAGAGATTTACAGTGTGCCTAAAGAGAATTATACTGCTTACTAGGGAAGGCTGGAGCATTCTCTATAGCCCAGGCACTTGCTGTGTGCTGAGGAAGTGAATAAAAACTGTATGAAACTGACTTGATCTCTGTTTTCACACCACTTAAAGTGTAATGATGAAGACAGGTATTAAAACAGGTAAACTGACCGGGCACAGGGGCTCGTGCCTGTAATCCCAGCATGCTGGGAGGCTGAGGCGGGAGGATTGCTTGCGCTCAGGAGTTCAAGACCAACCTAGACAACTTATTAAAACCCTGTCTCTACAAAAGATACAAAAATTAACCAAGTGTGGTGGCACGCACCTGTAGTCCCAGGTACATGGATGGGGCTGAGGTAGGAGGATCACTTGAGCCAGGGAGTTAGAGGCTGCAGTGAGCCAAGGTCGCATCACTGCACTCCAGCCTGAGCGACAGAGTGAGCCCCTGTGTCAAAACACACACACACACACACACACACACACATACACCCACGCATAAACCAGGAAAAAAGAAAGGCAACTGTGAAGATAGGGGAGAGATACATGTAGGTTTGGGGGTAAATTAAGTACTCTGGGGTTCAGAGAGGTGACAAGTGACCTTTATGTGTTGACACCACCTCCATTCTGGCTTTAGCACTTGCCTCTCCACCAAAACTGCATTTATCAAGGTCCCTGATGGCCTCCACGTTGCAAAATCTAATGGTCAGTCTCCTTCCTCAGTTGACTTGTACAATCAGTAGCATTTGGTCACTCTCCTCCTTGAAACACTTTCCTCATTGGGCCTCGAGGGCACCAGGCTTTCCTGATTTTCCTCCAGCCCTCCTGGCTAAACTTCTTAGTTTCCGTTGATGATGCCTTCCAATTCCTCCTAACCTATAAATGTTACAGCGAGGATTCTCAAAGTATAGCCTGGACATCCCTGAGACCTTTTCAACGAGTGATGAGGTAAAAACTATTTTCATAGGCCAGGTGAGGTGGCTCACGTTTGTAATTCCAGCACTTTGGGAGGCCGAGGCGGGCAGATCACAAGGTCAGGAGATCGAGACCATCCTAGCTAACACGGTGAAACCCCATCTCTACTAAAAATACAAAAAATTAACCAGACGTGATGGCACACGCCTGTACTCCCATCTACTTGGGAGGCTGAGGCCAGAGAATTGTTTGAACCCAGGAGGCGGAGGTTGCAGTGAGCCGAGCTCGCCCCATTGCACTCCAGCCTGGGCGACAGAGTGAGACTCCATCTCAAAAAAAAAAAAAATGATTTTCATAATAATTCTAAAATATCATTTGCTTTTTTATGCTCATTCTCTCCCAGGTATACAGTAAAGTATTCCACAGGCTACATGATGTATGTTATGGCATCACATAGAACGTGAAAGCAGATCTGAGAATCCAACTATCGTTTATTAAGTCAAATAGAGATTTGTAAAAATAAAAAACAACAACAGTTCTCCCTGAATTTTTCTTTTGTTTTAGAAAACGTGGTTATTTTTCTTTAAAAAAAAATTTTTTTTTTAAGACAGATTCTCGCTCTGTTGCCCAGGCTGTAGTGCAATGGCGCCATCTCAGCTCACTGCAACCTCCGTCTCCCAGGTTCAGGCAATTCTCCTGCCTCAGCCTCCCAAGTAGCTGGGACTACAGGCAGATGCCACCACAGCCAGCTAATTTTTGTATTTTTAGTAGAGATGGGGTTTCACCATGTTGGCCAGGTTGGTCTTGAACTCCTGACCTCAGGTGATTCACCCTCTTTGGCCTCCCAAAGTGCTGGGATTACAGGCGTGAGCCACCTTGCCCGGCCTTAAAAATGTTATTTGTTGATAACATGTAATGGATTTGCTATTGTTATTTTATTTTTTGCTATTGTTATTTTTTAATTGTTAATTTTAATTTTTTTTTTTTTTTTTTTGAGACAGAGTCTTGCTCTGTTGCCAGGCTAGAGTGCATTTGCTCGATCTCAGCTCACTGCAATCTCTGCCTCCTGGGTTCAAGCAATTCTCCTGCCTCAGCCTCCTGAGTAGCTGGGACTACAGGTGCATGCCACCACACCCAGCTAATTTTTGTATTTTTTAGTAGAGACGGGGTTTCACCATGTTGGCCAGGGTGGTCTCCGTCTTTTGACCTCATGATCTGCCGGCCTCGGCCTCCCAAAGTGCTGAGATTACAGGTGTGAGCCAAGGAACCCAGCCTGTTTATTTTCATTTCAAGGTCTTGCTCTGTTGCCCAGGCTGGAGTGCAGTGGTGCTATCATAGCTCAGTACAGCCTTGATCTCCCAGATGTAAGTGATCCTTCCACCTCAGCCTCCCCAGTAGCTGGGACTACAGATGTGCACCACCACACATGGCTAATTTTTAAATTTTTCTTTTGTAGAAACAAGGATCTCACTGTTGACCAAGCTGGTTTTGAACTCCTAACCTTAAGTGATCCTGCTGCCTCAGCCCCCCAAAAGTGTTGAGATTACAGGTGTGAGCTACCATGCTGTGCCAGGCCTACAGTACATATTGATAGATAAAACTTTTTTTTTGGAGATGGAGTTTCACTCTTGTTGCCCAGGCTGGAGTGCAATGGCAGGATCTCGGCTCACTGCAACCTCTGCCTCCCAGGTTCAAGTGATTCTCCTGCCTCAGCCTCTCGAGTAGCTGGGATTACAGACATGCGCCACCAGATCTGGCTAACTTTGTATTTTTAGTAAAGACAGGGTTTCACCATGTTGGCCAGGCTGGTCTTGAACTCCTGACCTCAGTTAATCCGCCTGCCTCGGGCCTCCCAAAGTGTTGGGATTATAGGTGTGAGCCACCACGCCTGGCCTATGATAGATAAAACTTTCCTAAGCAAGAGCTCTTTGAGATCTTCAAATTTTTTAGAATGTAAAGGAGTCTTGAGATCAAAAAAGTTAAAAACTAGCAGAGCGTGGTGGCTCACACCTGTAATCCCAGCACTTTTGGAGGCCAAGGCAGGAGGATCATGAGGTCAGGAGTTCGAGACCAGCCTGACCAACATGGCAAAACCCTATCTCTACTAAAAATAAAAAATAAAAGATAAAATTAGCCAGGTGTGGTGGCATGCGCCTGTAATCCCAGCTACTCAGGAGGCTGAGGCAGGAGAATCTCTTGAACCCAGGAGGCAGGTGTTGCAGTGAGCCAAGATCACACCACTGCAGCCTCGGCGGGGACAGAGTGAGACTCCTTTTCAAAAAAAAAAAGTTAAAAACTTTGGCCAGGGGTGGCTCACACCTGTAATCCCAGCACTTTGGGAGGCCGAGGCATGTGAATCACCTGAGGTTGGGAGTTCAAGACCAGCCTGAACAACATGGTGAAACCCCATCTCTACTAAAAATACAAAAATTATGGCCAGGTGCGGTAGCTCACACCTGTAATTCCAGCACTTTAGGAGGCAGAGGCATGCAGATCACCTGAGGTCAGTAGTTTGAGACCAGATATGAGTGAAACCCTGTCTCTACTAAAAATACAAAATTAGCTGGGCATGGTGGGGCACGCCTGTAGTCCCAGCTACTCAGGAGGCTGAGGCAGTAGAATTGCTTGAACCTGGTAGGTGGAGGTTACAGTGAGCCAAGATCAAACCATTGCTCCCCAGCCTGGGTGACGAGCAAAACTCCGTTAAAAAAAAATTATCTGGGTGTCGTGGCACATGCCTATAATCCCAGCTACTCTGGAGGCTGAGGAAGGAGAATCACTTGAACCCAGAAGGCGGAGGTTGCAGTACACTCCAGCCTGAAGTTAAAAACTTCTATTAAAGTGTCCCAGGGCTCTGTCCTTGGACTTCTTTTTCTACTAATAGCTGTCATTAACCCACTGATGCCAGTCTTTTGGCTTCAATATGCTGACAATCCAGGTAGTTATCTCTAACCTGAACCTTTCCCCTGAATTTACAACTCTCTTATCCAGCATCCCACTTGACGTCTTCACTTAGATACCCAATAGGCACCTCAAATTTTATTTTTATTTATTTATTTATTTTTGAGCCAGGGTCTCATTCCATCACCTAGGTTGGAGTACAATGGTTCTATCATATGTCAACGAAACCTTGATCTCCCAGACTCAAATGATCCTCAGCCTCCCAAGTAGCTGGGACTACAGGTATGTGCCAACATACCCAGCTTTTTTTTTTCTTTCTTAGTAGAAATGAGATCTTGCTATGTTCCCCAGGCAGGTATCAAACTCCCGAGCTCAAGTGATCCTCCTGCCTCAGCCTCCCAAAGGATTACAGAAATTACATGTCATGAGCCACCATGCCCAGCCCATCCCAAACTTTATATGTCCAAAACTGATTTCCTAATACCTCTGTCCAAACCTGCTTATCCCACAGTTTTCTTAATTTCCTTAGATGACAACTCCACCCTCCTCTCATTTTGGCCATGGCTGAGACCAAAAACCTTGGCATTGTCCTTGGCTATTTTCTTTCTCTCACACATTTCAAATCTGATTCCTTAGACCCTGTACTTTTGCCTTTGAAATAGATTCAGAACCCACTAACTTTATTTATTTATTTATTTATGAGACAGAGTTTCGTTCTCACTGCCCAGGCTGGAGTGCGATGGTGCAATCTCAGCTCACCACAACCTCCGCCTCCCGGATTCAAGCAATTCTTCTGCCTCAGCCTCCCAAGTAGCTGGAATTACAGGCATATGTCACCACCCCCAGCTAATTTTGTATTTTTATTAGAGACGGGGGTTTCTCCATGTTGGTCAAACTAGTCTCAAACTCCTGACCTCAGGTGATCTACCCACCTCAGCCTCCCATCTGTAATGCCTGATGATCTGATGTGGAACAGTTTCGTCCCAAAATCATTCTCCCTACCCACAAAACCAGTCCCTGGTGCTAAGAAGGTTGGAGACTGCTGACCTAACACACTGTATGGTGTTAGGTCACCATATTTATTTATTGTCTGTCTTCCCTCATTAAAATGTAAGATTCTATTAAAACAGATATTTTCTCTCCTGCTCACTGGTTTTTGTTTTTTGTGTTTTTTTAAATTTTATTTTTGTTTTTTTTTCTTAATTAAGATGGGGTTTCACCATGATGGCCAGGCTGGTTTTGAACTCCTGACCTCAGGTGATCCACCCACCTCCGCCTCCCAAAGTGCTAGGATTACAGGCGTGAGCCACCGCGCCCGGCCCTGCTCACTGATTTTATTTTGTTTTGTGTTTTTGATATGGAGTCTTACTGTGTTGCCCCGGCTGGAGTGTAGTGGCACCATCTCGGCTTACTGCAACCTCCACCTCCCGGGTTGAAGTGATTCTCATGCCTCAGCTTCCTGAGTAGCCGGGACTACAGATGCATGCCACCAAGCCCGGCTAATTTTTGTATTTTTAATAAAGACAGAGTTTCACTATGTTGGCCAGGCTGGTCTCAATCAAACCCCTGACCTCAGGTGATCCACTTGCCTCAGCCTCCTAAGATGTTGGGATTACAGGCGTGAGCCACTGAGCCCGGCCAGCCCCACAACTCTTAAGAAAGGTAGAACCACCGGGCATGGTGGCTTATGCCTGTAATCCCAGCACTTTGGGAGGACAAGGCAGGCAGATCACCTGAGGTCGGAAGTTCCAGACCAGCCTGACCAACATAAAGAAACCCTGTCTCTATTAAAAATACAAAATTAGCCAGGCGTAGTGGAGCATGCCTGTAATCCCAGCTGCTCAGGAGGATGAGGCAGGAGAATCACTCAAACCTGGGAGGCAGAGGTTGTAGTGAGCCGAGATAGCGCCACTGTACTCCAGCCAGGGTGACAGAGCGAGACACTATCTCAGAAAACAAACGAAAAGGTAACACCAAAATGAGTAAAGATGTCAGAATAATGAAAACAAGAGCTGACCTGGCAACTTTGTAATGAAGCTTGGAAAATCTTTACTTGTTGTGGCCATGAAGTGATGAGCATCCCTCCCCCAGTTAAGTTCCACTGAAAAGATTAAAAGGACTCTTGGCTTAGCCTGAGGAAAGCCAACAAAGGGAGTTAGATTTGGACAAGAGTCAGGAAAAACAAAAGGTAAAACCAAAGTATGGGCCACATCAGGATTAGGCAGTGCCTGCCTGATGGCCCTGGTTGCCTTTCAGTTTATTTTCAGATGAGTGGGAGAAGAGGAGGGGAGGCCTGCTCACCCTAGTTTTGCCTGTTGGTTTAGTTAACATCGGAGGATTTGCCTCATCTCTGTAGAGCCCGGTAATTCTCAACTCTGGCTGCACACAAGAATTACCTGGAGAGCTTTTTTTTTGAGACAGTTTCGCTGTTGTTACCCAGGCTGGAGTTCAATAGTGCGATCTTGGCTCACCGCAACCTCCGCCTTCTGGGTTCAAGCAATTCTCCTGCCTCAGCCTCCCGAGTAGCTGGGACTACAGGCATGCGCCACCATGCCCAGCTAATTTTTGTATTTTTAGTAGAGACGGGGTTTCACCATGTTGACCAGGATGGTCTCAGTCTCTTGACCTCATGATCTACCCACCTCAGCCTCCCAAAGTGCTGGAATTATAGGCCTGAGCCACTGCGCCTGGCCCCTGGAGAGCTTTTAAAAAATATGATATTCAAGCACTGCCCCCAGAGATTCGGATTCAATTGTTCTTCAGTAGGAATTTAGCATTTAAAAAAATCTCCCTGGGTGATTCTAATGTGCAGCCAGAGTTGAGAATCACTGATATTCAATGTAAGTCTGAGCAGAAAACAAAGTAAAGTCATGTATACCTAAAACTTATTAATTCATTTGCTCATACAATAATAATTGTTTTAATACACTCAATGAGTAAAAATAATAATAGCTCATATTTACTAAGTCTTTGGTGTATGCCAGCTCTGTGCTAAGTGCTTCTTATTTCATCCAAGCCTCTCAACAATCCTACAGTAGTTACTGTTGTATTCCTCATTCTATAAATGAGAAAACAGAGACAGGTCATTCTGAGATTATATAGCAATGCTGGGGCCCAGATCTGCCAGAATCCAGAACCATGCTCTTTTTTTCCCCCTGAGACAGAGTCTTGCTCTGTCACCCAGCAGGCTGGAGTGCAGTGGCACAATCTCGGCTCATTGCAACCTCCACCTCCCAGGTTCAAGCAATTCTCCTGCCTCAGCCTCCTGAGTAGCTGGGATTACAGGCACCCAGCACCACATCCAGCTAATTTTTCTGTTTTTAATAGAGACGGGGTTTCACCATGCTGGCCAGGCTGGTCTTGAACTCCTGACCTTGTGATCCACTCGCCTCAGCCTCCCAAAGTGCTGGGATTACAGGCATGAGCCAGTGCATTGGCCTAGAACCATGCTCTTAACCACTCCCACTTAGCCTCTGAAATGCCAATGGCTTTTTAAAAATCTTTGCTGAAAAGCCACATTCAAAATAGTTTTCCTGTCAAGACGATGCCATGATGGAGGTGGTTTAAATGCCACGTTGTTATGCTATATACATCTTGTCTTTTTGCACAGCTTCAAGCGGGCTGACAGGTGGGGCTGTTTGGGGAGTTTAGGGGTGCCAGGACAAGGGCTTCACTTGCATCCCTTCCAGGCCTCTTCTCACAGAAGATACCATTGGCTTTACCCAGTGAATTAAATTTTAAATAAAAAGAACCAAACTTAGGCCCTTGACACTTATGAAAGATGTGTAAGCTTCTCTTTATTCATGTTATTCATCTTCCCTGTAGAAACTGGAATCAAGATTTAGTTCTTAAAATCAGTCAGCAGCGGGTATTTATGATTCTTCCCTTTCTGATATGATCAAAGATGTGTACATAAAACAAACACTTTCTGCCCATTTCATGCTCATATTTTTGTTGGTAACAATGGGGAAAGAGAACCTAGGGGGAAACGTTAAAGACTGTGACAACCAAGCAAAATTATATCTGAAAAGAGGTAGTTTTAAAGGAGAGAGGGTTGGAGGAGGAGGAATGTGCTTTTTTTCTTCTCTTTAAAGTATCAGTGGGCTTTATTTTGGGAACCTGGCCCTTCGTATTCACTATTGTAAAAATTCTTTTTTTGTTTGGCATTTTTAGATTTTTATAGGGGTAGGAAATGTGCTATCAAAATAAGGATTATTTCATTGTAATATAAACTGAATTAAATTAATACATTTTCGATCTCAAATGTATTGGTGAATGAGTCATCTGTCTTCACTCATTGTTTCTGTTGCCTAACAACAATTTTTTTTTAATTCCAAGAAGCTTGGAGAAAAATAAAACCTTTTGGAACAGAGCAAAGAGGTACATCTGCCAGGAGTCTTTACACCCCCCTGTGGGTTCCTATATGGACATTTTGAATACAGGTGGACTTACAGAAGAAGCCGACCCGGCCCTTGGTTTTCGTTTATGCATACTGAATTTCATTCTGGTTTGACTGGAGTCAGGTGGCATGAGCTGGCCCTGGGATTCCCAGACTCCATGAGCTCACAGTGGAGTCTGGCAAACGTACATTCCTTCCTATCTCCCTCCATCAGTTCTTAGCAGTCCAGTTTCTCTTTTTCTTTAAGCACAATAAATCACTCTCTGTCTGTCTGCAAGTCTGGCAGGACCTGCCCTCAATCACAAAAAGCTATTATCATACTCATTCATTCATTTGTTGTCTCAGTCAACAAATATTTTGGAGCACCTACTATGTGCCATGCATTGTACTAAGCCAGGAAATACAGTGGTGAACGGTCTTCATGAAATGTACACTCTGCTCTATCATCCAGGGTGGAGTGGAGAGTCACAATCACTGCTTACTGCAGCCTCAACCTCCTGGGCTAAAGCAATCCTCCTGCCTCAGCCTCCTGTGTAGCTGGAACTAGAAGCACACATCACCATGCCCAGCTAAGTCTTGTATTTTTTTGTAGAGACAGGGTTTCACCATGCTGCCTAGGCTAGTCTTGTACTCCTGGACTCAAGTGATCTGCCCATCTTGGCCTTCCAAAGTGCTGGAATTACAAGCATGAGCCATTGCACGAACTTGGCCTGCATTTTTTAAAGGCCACTTTGCAGTATAAGTAATAAAGTATAAGAGATTATGAATGAACATCTGTCATCCTTTTTTTTTTTTTTTTTTAAACACGGTGTCACTCTGTAGCCCAGGCTGCAGTGCAGTGATGCAATCATGGCTCCCTGCAACTTCCAGTACCTGGGCTCAAGAGCTCCAACCACCTCAGCCTCCCAAGGATCTGGGACTACAGGTACATGCCACCACACCCTAAAGCAAATTTTTGTATTTTTGTAGACAGGTTTCACCATATTGCCCAGGCTGTTCTGAAACTCCTGGGCTTAAGGGATCCACCCACCTTGGTCTCTCAAGGTACTGAGATATAGGCATGAGCCACTGTGCCTGGCCTATCATCATTTATTCATTTATTCATCTATGCAAAAATATTCTTTGAGTGCCTAATTACTAAGCAACGGGCCAAGCACTGGTAAATCACACTGACAAAATATCATCCCACCCCTCAAGGAGCTTGTAAGTCAGCTGGGGAAACAAAGAAGAACATAGGCCCTTATAATGGGCTAAGTACAGTGCTAGGGGAAATATCCCTATGTTATTGAAACCCACAGAAATTCATTCATTCATTCATTTAGTAAATATTTATGTGCCAAGCCCTTGCAACCCAATGGTGACCTAATCAGACAAGTCACATCCCCCCCACGGTGTTTACAGAGTAGTGTGGGAGATAGATATTAATGAAATGCTCTCACCTATCATTACCCATTGTGATATGAGTTATGAAAGAAAAATAACAGGCCAGGCACAGTGGCTCACACCTGTAATCCCAGCACTTTGAGGGGCCGAGGTGTGTGGATCACTTGAGGTCAGGAGTTTAAGGCCAGCTTGTCCAACATGGTGAAACCCCATCTCTACTAAAAATACAAAAAAAGAAAAAAGAAAGTTAGCCAGCCGTGGTAGCAGGAACTTGGGAGGTTGAGGCAGGAAATTTGCTTGAACCTGGAAGGCGGAGTTTGCACTGAGCTGAGATTGCACCTCTGCACTCCAACCTGGGTAATAGAGTGAGACTCTGTCTCATAAAAAAGAAGAAAGAAAGAAAGAGAGAAAGAAAGAAAGAAGGAAGGAAAGAGAGGAGAGAAAGAAAGAAAGAAAAAGAAAGAAAGAAAGTATAAGAGGAGGGCCTAGTGTAGTCTAAGAGGACTCAAGAGAAGCTGTTTGAGCTGATGTCAGAAGACAAGTTGCATGTAAGTAGTTAAGTAGATGAAAGAGAGGAATACTATCATATCAGGGATTCTGGAGATTAAAAAAAAAGAGAGAGAGAGGGGGGGGGGGGAAGAGTGCTGTATACCCACTGAGCTCCAGCTCCAGCCCTGCTCCAGCTCTGTGGGTCAGGAAAGACTTTCTGACATGTAAGCTGGGTCCGGAAGGATGAGGAGGAGCTGGGGTGGAGGGGAAAGAATTCCAGAGCCACAGAGTGGCCTGTGCAAAGGCATGCAGGCAGCCGGGCGCGGTGGCTCACACCTGTAATCTCAGCACTTTGGGAGGCCAAGATGGGTGGACCATTCGAGCCCAGGAATTCAAGACCAGCCTGGGTGACATAGTGAAACCCTGTCTCTACAAAAAATAGAAATAAAAAAATTGAAAATAAACAGCTGGGCATGGTGGCACGCACCTGTGGTCCCAGCTATTCGGGAAGCTGAGGTGGGAGGATGGCTTGAGCCTGGGAGGTTGAAGCTGCAGTGAGCCATGGTGGCACCACTGCATTCCAGCCTGGAGGGTGGCAGAGCAAGGCCATGTTCAAAAAAAAAAGGCATAGAGGCAAAAGAACATAGTGGATTGGAGGGAAAAACAAGTGGTTCAATAAGCTGGGCTGTAGAGTGGGTGATGGGGTCAGAGAATAAAGAAACCAGCTGGATCAAAATACCAAGAAAATTCTTTTGAATTCTCTAAATTTAAAAGAATTATCCTGAGGGCAGCAAGGAATAGCTGAAGGGGTTCAAGAAGGAGAGTGACCTGCTCAGATGGAGCATTAGAAACTGCTCTGGTTGCAGAGAGGAGGCTGGACTAAGCCCCCACACGATACCACACTTTATCCAGCCCAGCGATTCTACTGAGAGTGGGTGTCATACCCTCAGGAAATTCCTTTTGAGATTTTTTGGGATGGGTGAGGACCCATTTGGCAAATGACATTGGCCACCCCATTACTGCCTGTCTTCACTGTTGATGGCCCAGGCCTGGACCAGCAGGAGCCCTGAATTGGGAGGCATCTGATTGTTACACTGAACAACAACCCATCATTGCCTCCAGGACTGAGCATGCCAGGGACTCCAGTTTCCTTTGCCTAATGGACCATAATGTTGCGCCACAATGCAAGGTCTCTTTAGTTATCAATTGGCCCTCATTAACTTGCTTAAGGTGAGGCCATGGCCCCCCTGACTACTCTCATTCACCCCCAGCAGTCTTGATCTCACCCTGAACTTCCAGCCAAATGGCTGGCTCTCTGAACCAAAGCTTTTTGTGTTTTTTTGAGATGGAGTTTCACTCTTGTTGCCCAGGCTGGAGGGCAGTGGTGCCATCTCAGCTCACCGCAACCTCTGCCTCTTGGGTTCAAGCAATTCTCCTGTCTCAGCCTCCCACGTACCTAGGATTACAGGCATGCTCCACCATGCCTGGCTAATTATGTATTTTAGTAGAGATGGGGTTTCTCCATGTTGGTCAGGCTGGTCTTGAATGCCCGACCTCAGGTGATCCGCCCAACTCAGCCTCCCAAAGTGCTGGGATTACAGGCGTGAGCCACTGCACCCGGCGGACAAAGCCTTTTTTTTCACCTGGTGGTACTGGGCATTGTCTTCTGACTGCTCTGCTCTTCCAGGGACCTGTGTCTCCATTGAGGCTGAAGCTCAGGGGACCAGAGTAAGCTTTCTAAAATGTGGTCTAAGAGGCAGGTCCTCTCTGTCTCCCATGTCTTCCCATTGTTATAAGACAAATCTCAGGCCAGGCGCGGTGGCTCACACCTATAATCCTAGCACTTTGGGAGGCTGAGGTGGGTGGATCACCTGAGGTCAGGAGTTCAAGACCAGCCTGGCCATCATGGTGAAACCCCATCTTTATAAAAAAAAAAAAATACAAATCTCAATAACGTAGCGTGGCCTGCAGGGCCCTTTGGGAGCTGCTTCTTTCCATCAGCTGTTCCCCTGCCTATAGGGCTCTTCCCCTAGATCTTCCTGTGGCAGCATCTTCTTATCATTCAGGTCTCAAATCAAATGTCACCTCCTCAAAATGCCCTTCCTGACCACCCAGTCTAAGGTATCTGAATAATTGCCCTCCTTCCCATCACCCTATTGTATTTTCTCAATAGCATGTCACTGTTATAAAATTATTTGTTTATTCAGTTGCTTATTGGTCTTCCTCCAGGACGTGGCCTGATAGCAGAGACTTTGTCTGCCTTGTTCACTGTTTTATCTATCCCCAGTATCTGGAACAACATGTGGCACATAGTAGGTGCTGGATGAACAAAGGAATGGTCCTAGCCTATATATGCAACCTCATTCCCTTCCAACCTGCCCTTTCTTCTTGAGCAAGATGGAGGTCTCGCCCTGCCTCACTAATTGAGGCCATTAATTCCTTCAGCCTGGACTGTCTCTCCTTCTCTCTTCACCACCCACCTCCTTACCCCTATGGTTATTCTCCCTTTTATTCTGGATGCTGAACTTCTCCCACATATTCAGTCCTAGTGCACACCTCTGTCAAGGCTCATCTCACTGCACTGCAATGACATGTTTATCTGACACCTGTATCACAAGCTGCAGGAAGACATCCTCTCACCTCCTGACACCCGGCACGCAGCATGATAACCAGCACACAGCAGGTGCCTCTCTAATGCTTCTTGGTTGACCAAATAGCAGATGTGGTTCAGAGAAACATGGATTGGGACACTGGTCATTTTTATAGCAGGGGTAGGAAGAGCTGTCATAAACCTTAAGCCTACAGCAGAGAGGCAACCCTTCCTATGGGCCAAACCAGTAAATAACGTCATATTAAATTTTGAAAATTAAGAGCAAAAAGAAGTGGATATGGCCAAAAAGACCCTGCTTCTCACCACCCATGAACTCCCAAGTGGGAGAGAGCAGTTAATTCCTGGGTGAGAAGTACAGGAGCGTTCTCATTAACAACTCTAGTAGGATCAAAGAGGCCCAGGAAAGCGCCAGCTGAAGTTGACAATGTGCTCCCCACCACCAAGCATGTCCTCTACCCTTATCTCACTGGGGCCTAGGGGCAAGGAAAGTAGGTTTCAGCCTACCAGTCGGTCTCGGAGAAACTCCTGTTGGTGTCTAGCTGGGCAGGCTGCTGGACCTCTCTGAGACTCAATAGCTCAATAGCTCTGTCTTTATTCTGCTACTTGGGAGCCCTTAACAGGCTCATCCAAGCTTCAGTTGCTAAGCTCCTAGAAGTCTATGTAATTATTGTTGTCTAAAATATAGAACAGAATGCGTAATTAGTTGCTTTTAATAAAGCCATTTTGGATGATGTTCACGCTGATGATGCAATTTTGATAATGAGGAGGATGAAGATGTCCCTGAAGACCGGGTCCAGGAGGGAACTCTTACCTTGGAATGCAGCCAGGCCAGGCACCATGGCTTACGCCTGTAATCCCAGCACTTCGGGAGGCCGAGCTAGGCAGATCACTTGAGGTTAGGAGTTGGAGACCAGTTCAGTCTGACCAACATAGTGAAACCCTGTCTCTACTAAAAACACCAAAAAAGTAGCTGGGTGCGGTTGCAGGTGCCTATAACCCTAGCTACTTGGGAGGCTGAGGTGGGAGGGTGGCTTGAATCCTGGAGGCAGAGGTTGCAGTGAGCCAAGGTGTCACCACTACACTCCAGCCTGGGCACAGAGCGAGACTCCATCTCAAACAAACAAACAAACAGCAAAGGGAATGGAGCCAGAGCCAGTGTCATAGGCAAAGGGCTGATCAGAATGTTGCATTGCCCAGCAGTTGAGCTAGACTCTCAAGCTAGGCCATCTGTGACCTCAGGGCTCTACTTCTTATTGGCTGTGTGGTCCACTGAGCCTCAGTTTCCCCCTCTCTAAAAGGAGATATTATTACATGAATTAAAGGGCTGTTGGGAGGTTCTTTTGAAGTAATCTCTGTAAAGCATTATCACATTATCACAATGTCTTTACAAAATTTAAAAAATGCTTTACAGTGATACTAAGCAAATCCTTACATACAATGCAGCATATTTTATGGCAGGCTACATTCTTCATCTCTCTCTTTTTTTTTTTTTACACCGAGTTTTGCTCTGTCACCCAGGCTGGCTCACTGTAACCTCCACTTCCCTGGTTCAAGCAATTCTCCTGCCTCAGCCTTCCAAGTAGCTGGGATTACAGGCGTGTGCCACCACACATGACTACCTTTTTATTTTTAGTAGACAGGGAGTTTCAACATGTTGGCCAGGCTAGTCTCAAACTCTTGGCCTCAGGTGATCTGCCCGCCTCAGCCTCCCACGCATGAGCCATTGTGCCTGGCCTGACAGGCAACATTCTAAGAACATTCATAAATCCTTTCACTTATGTAATAATTCTACAAAGTAGATACTAACATCATCACCCCTGTTTTATAGATAAAGAAAGTAAGGCACAGGGAAGTTGAATAATTTCACCACAGTCACAGACAGAAAGTGCCAGTGCTAGATGTTGAACCCAGGCAGCCTGGGTCCAGAGGCCAACCTTTTAACCATTATACTACACAACCATGGCAACTATAGAAGTGCACTGTTCACATTTCCCTTTAAGAGAACTGCTGTGGAGAGCACAGCTGACTGACCTTGGAATTCATCACAGCATTCACATGAAGGCCTTACTCTTTCCCTGAGCCGCTACCAGCCAATGACTGAGCATGGTAGAGTACCAGAGTTAGACCATTCCTGCCTAACACAAGATCTTCCAATAAGCAGCACTTTTTGTGTTTGTGCTAAAATATATATAACATAAAACCAACCACTTTAACTACTTTTAAATATACAGTTCAGTGGTATTAAGTATATTCAAATTGTACAGCTATCACCATCCACCATCCATCTCAAGAACTTTTTCATCTTCCCAAACTGAAACTCCATATCCATTAAACAATAACTCTCTATTAATATCCTCCCCCTACCCCAGCAACCACGACTGTACTTTTTTTTTTTTTGAGACAGAACCTTGCTCATTTGCCCAGGCTGGAGTTCAGTGGCGCAATGTCAGCTGACTGCAAGTTCCGCCTCCCAGGTTCAAGAGATTTTCCTGCCTCAGCCTCCTAAGTGGCTGGGATTACAGGTGCCCAGAACCATGCCTGGCTACTTTTTGTATTTTTCAAAGAGACAGGGTTTTGCCATGTTGGCAGATTCCCTCTAAGAATTTGACTACTCAGATGTCTCATGTCAGTGGAGTCATGCAGTATTTGTCCTTTTGTGACTGCTTATTTCACTTAGCATAATGCCTTCAAGGTCCACCCATGTTGCAGTGTGTCTTAGAATTTCTTTCCTTTAAAAGACAGAATAATATTCCATGGCATGTATATACTACATTTTGTTTATCCATTCATCTGGTGGGCAGTCTTGCTCAAGGATTCTCAATCAGCTTGGCTGAGACTTTTTCAGAACATCACTTCAGTCTGAAGTTCCTCCTACCTATCCTCCCCCATTCTCCATCTCCTTTTACAGATTGTCACGCCTGCATCACAGTCAGAAAGCTCTCACCACCTTTTCCTGCTCATCCTTCTTTATCCTTCACAGATGTTCCCCCATTAATGTCTTGCATGTCTAAACTCAGCTTGGCATTTGTTTCTCAGAGGACTGTACAAACACAACAGCCTCTTTTTTTTTTTTTTTTTAGACAGAGTCTCACTCTGTCACCCAGGCTAGAGTGCAGTGGCATGATCTCGGCTCACTGCAACCTCCGCCTCCTGAGTTCAAGTGATTCTCCTCCCCAGTAGCTGGGATTACAGACACCCACTACCACGCCTGGCTGTTTTTTTTTTTGTATTTTTAGTAGAGATAGGGTTTCACCATGTTGGCCAGGCTGGTCTCAAACTCCTGACCTCAGGCGATCCACCTGCCTAGGCCTCCCAAAGTGCTGGGATTACAGGCGTGAGCCACCGTGCCTGGCCCCATTAACGTCTCGCATGCCTAAACTCAGCTTGGTGTTTGTTTCCCAGAGGCTGAACTGACATGACAGCCTCTTTTTTTGTTTGTTTGTTTTTGGTTTTGTTTTGAGATGGAGTTTCGCTCTTGTTGCCCAGGCTAGAGTGCAATGGCCAGATCTCAACTCACCAAAACCTCTGCATCCTAGATTCAAGTGATTCTCCTGCCTCAGCATCTCAAGTAGCTGGGATTACAGGCATGCGCCAGCACGCATGCTAATTTTGTATTTTTATTGGAGACGAGGTTTCTCCATGTTGGTCAGGCTGGTCTTGAACTCCCTACCTCAGGTGATCCACCTGCCCTGGCTTCCCAAAATGCTGGGATTACAAGCATGAGCCACCATGCCTGGCCAACAGCCTCTTAATAAACATTATTTATCATTATTATTCTTGGAAAAAGGAAGAGATACTTAAAGTAAATTTGTAAAAACAATTAAAGATAGTTATATAGAATAATTGTGGATCATATATTCTTTTTTAATGTATTTTGCTATATACTGTATATATTTGTATACATGTAGATATGTAGCCATTTCAATATAGAAAATTAAGAAAACATAGATAAGTAGAAAGAAGAAAATGAAATTCACCTGTTATTCCATTACCCTAGATTTTCATTTTGGGGTACATCTCTCTTGATGTTTATGTGTACATATGCAGTATCTCTCAGGAAACTGGCTACTCCCGTAGTATTAATTGGGTAGAGTTGACTCTGCAGAGTTCAGATTTTGTAAACTGACCTCATTTAGGAGTGTATTCATCCCTCCATTTCATTTAACAAATATTTATTGAGCACAAGGAATGCAAGATAGACACAGCTCTTGTCAGTGGAAAACACAGTTTAGTGGTGTCTATCAACACATCTCCAGTAAATTAGAAAACACTGCTGTTTAGACTGAGAGGAGAGGAGGGTCACCCAGCGCAATCTGGTTTCCTGGAGAAAGTGATGTTTAAGTTGTAGTGTTTAAGTCCTGAGGAACAGCAAGGAGTTAGAAAAAAAGAGGAAATTTTAAGAGAGACATTGTCAGGCTAGAACCTAGGCAAAGGGGTCCATGTACAACAGGCTTGGTTGCCCAAGGAGTAGATGACTCTGTCTACAACCACCAAACACGATTACTCACTGTGTGTGCCTGAGCATGTGTGTATGTGTAGCAGCCACTCAGACTGAGCAACAGATAAGACTTTAACAGGTCCAGAACTCTTAGCTGGGCACAGTGGCTCACACCTGTAATCCCAGCACTTTGGGAGGCCAAGGTGGGTGGATCGCCTGAGGTCAGGAGATAGAAACCAGCCTGACTCGCATGGTGAAACCCCATCTCTATTTAAAATTCTTAAAAAATAGCCAGATGTGGTGGCATGTGCCTGTAGTCCCAGCTACTTGGGAAGCTGAGGCTGGAGAATTGCTTGAACCCAGAAGACAGTGAGCTGAGATCATGCCACTGCACTCCAGTCTAGGTGACAGAGTGAGACTCTGTCTCAAAAAACAAACAAACAAAAACCAAAAACCAAAAACCTCTTGGGCAGAGGCTATCAATGGAAAAAGCAGATACTAAAATACCCTCCAGAGGAAGAGAGGAGCTAATTGATCCACAAGTTTATACTGGAAATAGCAGCCAAGAATTAAGCTCTCTAAGGGCAGAAACAGTAGCTTCTGTAGAGTTTGTAGGCCCAAGACAAAGCCACATACAACAAGGACCCTCATTTGTGACTAGTGCCCACAGCATCATTGGCTCTGTAAAGAGACCTCAGGCAAGAGGAAGACACTTCAGACAATCCTGGCATCATTCTAAGTCATCTCTTCTCAAGAGTGCAGTTGGTTCAACATGAAGTATGGAGTCTAGAATCTTGGAAATGGTGCAGAAAAAATGTAAAAGCCCAGCATTTTCATGAATCAATCTGAATTATTTATCAATGTCAGCAGCAGCACTGCCCATCACAGAATTTCCAAGAGAAGGTTGTAGGTTAGCAAGAAGTAAGTGTTGTTTCAAATATTATTTTGATGTTAACTTTTTTTTTTTTGGATTGGCAGGAGATGAAATTTTATTTTCTGCATCCTGTAATTCTTGTTGGCCAAGTTCTATTTTAGCACATGGGCATAAATAAAATTATTCAATGATAATATCAAAAGGGCTCTAAGCGTGCTGACAGGCACCACCATCTCATTAAATGTGAATATCTTTACAGTGTAACTTGGTTTGAAAAAAAAGAGGTAGACAACCACAGTATGGTATTTTTAGGTACGTAGGTGAAGCAGGCACCCACACATGCCACCACATCCTTCTGAACAGCAAAGACACCTCCTCTTTTCTCCTGGGCTCGGTGAGGATGGGGCTGTGATGACCTTGGCAAATTGCTTCCTCAGTGCCACCTTCCTTGAGAATCAGCCAGCCCCCCACTGTCATCTCCAAAGCCAATGCTTGTCAAAGCAGCTGCCAGCGAGTGACATAGAGTCAAGGCTCAGCCAGGCGTGGTGGCTCATGCCTGGAATTCCAGTGCTTTGGGAGGCCAAGGTGGGAGGATCGCTTAAGGCCAGGAGTTCGAACTAGCCTTGGCAACATAATGAGAATCTGTATCTACAAAAAAATTTGAAAATTAGCCAGGCATGCTGGTGCACACCTGTAGTCTTAGCTACTTGGGAGGCTGAGGCAGGAGGATTACTTGAGCCCAGGAGTTTGAGGCTACAGGGAGCCATGATTGTGCCACTGTACTCCAGCCTAGATGACAGATTGAAACTCTGAATAAAAAAGAAAAGAGAGTCATGGCCCATCTCTGTGGTCAGTGAAGCCTTGGCACTGAGATGAACAGGAATACGCCTGGTCCTGGTAACTGGACCCCTAAAGACAGCAATCACAAAGGCCACTACTGTCCAGGGGTCTGCATGTTCTGTGCATGGGAGAAATGTCACCACCTCCCTCAGGCACAGGCCTGGCCAGGGGTCATCACTGGGTGGGTGAACACCCACTGGTCTTCTCAGCCAACTTGGCAGTCAGAATAAAAATAACACCAGCCGCATCATTTTCCAAAATTAAGGGCGATGCTATAGCAAATGTATGCAGATGTATATAGACACAGATGGGAACAAGTGTATTTAATTGTAAATGAGTCAGAACGGAGCAAATGAGATTTCCCTTATATTTGGGTTCCAAAAATTACAGAGAAAATGTGCCTGAGGCAGAAACAAACTAAAAAAAAAAATGGGGGTAGGTTATTGAGGCAGGAGCCACATGGGAGAGAACCTCTGGACCCAGAAGGCTGGGATGGCTCTGGCCTCCTCTAGGGGTTATGAAAATGTCCTGGGTCCAGAGAAACCAATCCCAGAGGCCCTGAAGTGGCCACAGTGCTAACGGGATGAACACAGCACAGCTGAGCAGAACTTACTGTGCCTCAGCCTCATGGTGTCAGAGAAAGCAGGGAAAGGAACAGAGGGCTGTAAGGGGACTGTCCCCTAGCAGGGAGCCAAAGACCAGCTTTTGTGTTCTCAGAGAAACAAGCTGAGACTGAGAAAAAGAGAAAAAACACCTCTACCCAGCTTCATGTGGCCAGAGAGGGGAAGAGAGAGAAACGTGAATAACGGCAGAATATCTGTGTTTGGAGAACATCATTTCTCCCAAACGGCTTCAAGGCAGGCACCTAGTAGCGCGCCAGGCTCTCGGTAGACATTTAGTAAATACTGGAAGGAAAGGAAAGAGAAAGGATAGAAGGGGGGCAGATCGCGTCATCCTGCAAGTCCCTCCCATTCCGTGGAGTGGGGAACCGCAGAAGCCATAAGGCATATCACCCAAGTGAAAAAGAACACCCTCCCTGGCGCAGGGGACTGAGCGTGGAAAGTGAGCTGCACCCTCTCCCCAGGCCTCCTACCCTGTAAGCTCATTCTCCTCCGCAGGCGGCACCTCCTGTGCCTAAGCAATAGTAATTTGCCTCTCAGAAAACAGAAAAACATTGGTTCCACCACAGCAGGAGGCCCAGCTATCCCCAGGGCAGCAATCTGACACCAAGTCAGGAAGCTCTGAGCATCTGGGCAGGCTCAGAACTCTGCAAAGGGTCAGGCCCCTCGTGGGCATTTCTCGAGTGCCAGCTAGCTGATGAAGGTATGAATGAATGCCACAAAGATGCTCTCCACACACTAGCAGGGTCTTGCTCTGTGGTTTGGACCCTTTCCCCTCCCTCCCCAGGCTGGTTTCTTTTGTGACTCTGCTTCCCAACCCGCAGGAACAGCAAACCCTGCCTTTTTCCTCAGGTCCAGCTCTCCTGGCTGGAGGATTCCAGGAAGGTGGGAAGCACACAGCCTCCTCTTGGGGAAAGGGCTGGGAGCGTCTTCATCTCCAGCCAACGCCTGCATTCTCTGGATGATCACATTTGCAGTCCCGGCCTTGTCTCACCAGAAAGCCTAGAAGGCAAGGTTGGCCTCGCTGACATTTCAACTGAAGGCCATCCTCACCAAATTCCCAGCTGGCTCTCACCTATATACCCGCATCCAGTATTTCAGCCCTGAAGAAATCAGATCCTGTTTGTCTGGTGCTCTATAATGGGAGGTGGGAGGGTTGCAGGGGGTGTCCAAGTGCTCTGAGAACCACACATCCAGGACAGCACATGTCTCAGCCCCGAGGGCCCTCTGAGCCAGAGGCTCAGCCCCCACCCCGGCCAGTTGCCAGTGGATACAGAAACCAAAGAGGGAAATGGAGAAACAACACTCTGTACATTACCCAGGAGAGCTGCAGGCAGCTGGGCGGGTGTCGTCTCTGCCACTCCAGTCTGCCACATACCAGCCTGGTGGAAGGGCTTACTTCAAATGAAGTCAAGGAGAGCTGAGGAACTGGTTCCAAGTCAAGCCTCGTGTCTGCTTTTCACAGCCTTGTTTTCTTTTCTTTCTTTTTTTTTTTTTGAGACAGAGTTTCACTCTTGTCTCCCAGGCTGCAGTGCAGTGGCACGATCTTGGCTCACCGTAACCTCTACCACCCAGCTTCAAGTTATTCTCCTGCCTCAGCCTCCCAAGTAGCTGAGATTATAGAGGCCCATCACCATGCCCAGCTAATTTTTGTATTTTTAGTAGAGGCAGGGTTTCACCATGTTGGCCAGGCTGGTCTCAAACTCCCGATCTCAGGTGATCTACCTGCCTCGGCCTCCCAAAGTGCTGGATTTACGGGCATGAGCCACCGTGGCCTCACAGGCCTGTTTTCAACACTGGCTTCCTACAAAAGTGCTGGCCATTTTCTTTCTTTTTTTTTTTTAATTTTTTTAGGGACGGGATCTCCATATGTTGCCCAGGCTGGTGTGCAGTGGCTATTCACAGGCGCGATCCCACTACTGATCAGCACAGGAGTTTCAACCTGCTCTGTTTCCCACCTGGGCCGGTTCACCCCTCCTTAGGCAACCTGGTGGTCATCCGCTCCCGGGAGGTAACCATATTGATGCCAAAGTTAGTGCGGATACCTGATTGGCATAGAGCACTACAGCCCAGAACTCCTGGACTCAAGCGATCCTCCCACCTCAGCCTCCTGAGTAGCTGGGACTACAGGTATGCGCCACCGCGCCTGGCATGCTGGCCATTTTCTTCAGCCTGCCTCCCCTGCCTGCCTGGGCTTTCTTTGTCTGATTGTGCACTACATTTCTGCTTTTTAGCCTTCTGTCTTCCTTCCACTTGTTTTTCTTCCTCCTCTTCTTTCTTCTCCTCCCCGTCTTCCCCACCTGCTCCATTCGTTCAGCACTTTATGAAGCGCTTTTGGGTACATCGGGCAATGCCAAGAAGAGTTCATGGGCATTGACGACAAAGTGGGGACGATAACATAGACCAAATTAGGCAATTAGAAAGCAGACTTTGTTCAAATGGAGAGAAGAGAGAGGCTCTTTAGTATAAAACCACCAGGACTTTAAAATAAGAGGGAAAAGCATCTCGTGGAAGCTTCATGCTGACACTGGGCTTTGAAAAAGCAGCCCCTCTCTTTCATTTTCTCCATGAGAGGTCTGAAGACTGACATCTCTGCTTGTGTTTTGTGAGATATCTGTCTTAGTTGGGGTGCCCTGAAACAGGGGTTCCAGTGCAAATAGTCTATTTAGGAGGTGATTCCAGAAAACATTGGTAAATGAGGAAGTAAGAAATAAAAAGAGAAGGGCAGGCCAGGGTATGTACTGTTCTCACTAACTAAAATGCCCTTCTTTTTCTTATCCAAATGTTGGTCCAGGCATGGCAGCTCACACCTGTAATCCCAGCACTTTGGGAGGCCGAGGTGGGTGGATAGCTTGAGGTCATGAGTTCGAGACCAGACTGGGCAACATGGCAAAACCCTGTCTTTACTAAAAATACAAAAATTAGCCAGGCACAGTGGCATGTGCTGATAGTCCCAGCTACTTAGAAGGCTGAGGCAGAATTGCTTAAACCTTGGAGGCGGAGGTTGTAGTTAGACAAGATGGCGCCATTGTACTCCAGCCTGGGTGACAGAATGAGACCTTATCTCAAATAAATAAATAAATAAGAAGGAAACCACTAAGTGGCGTATATTAAGTCACGACAAGGACTGCTGGGGGACCCTAGAAGACAATGAGGAACGTGCATCAGGGCTATCCCAACTGAGGGGTGAGGAAGCTGGGGCATTTACCCATCAACACCAACACCCCCCCAACCCACGTTTGTACACACGCACATACACTTCTGTCATTGATTGGGAGCTGCTTCCTGAGCTGAGCCATTCACTCTCTGGCACGCCCTACTTTCCCTGTGCAGAGAGTCCAGGTATGTTCCTGTGGCCAGAACAAAGCCCTCGGGCGGAGTCCCGGGTGCTTGTGAGATCAGTCTCTAGGTATAGAGGTGAGGGCTAAGAGGATTTAAGCAGGGCAACAACAACATCTGCTGCAAACCCCTATAGCCTTCCAACCCACACGCTTTAACTTGAGCCAGTTTGAGTGAGTTTCTATCCCTTGAAGCTAAGCAGTCCCTCCCTAAGCTGTCCCCCCTTTTCCTTATCACTTCCAGTAGATAAGCACAAAGCTTCCTTACCCTCCTTCCTTTCTCTTGTCCCTGTTTCCTTCAAATGTCCCTCCCCCCATCTCAAAAATGCCTCCCAATCTCCACCCATTTCTTCTTCCTTTGCTCCGAGCTTGGAACATTTCCCTTCCACCTGAGCTTTTGCACACACAGACACACACATCCTACTTCCTCCAAGACATTGTTCTGTCAGTAACCCTCCTTGAATGATAAGCAGAAGATCTAAAGGGAGAAGGGAGAATGTTCCAGGCAGAGGAACAGCAAGAGACAGCACTTACCCAGGATCTCAGTGGGCCCCCACCCAATGCCTTCCTGATCCAGGATACAAAGTCCAAACCCTGAGCCTGGAACTCAATACCTTAATCCGATTTACTATTTCTACCTCATCTACTTCTGTCTTTTCTACGTATCTCACAAATCAACCAACATTTATTGAGGCCTTTACTATATACCAGGCATGGACCAGTCCTAGAAGAACAGTATTTAATAAGACAGACATAGGCACACAGTCCCTGTCCTCATAGAGTCTACAGCCCATCAGGGATGGAGAAGAGAGAGATAGGGTAGAGATCACAGGAAGACTGCCCTTCTCTGAACCAGTAAACATCCAGGGAAGGAGCCTAGAGCCACCTGTCCTCCTGGTTTATGTGCCTCTCCCCATCTATTGTATCCAGCCTCCAACAATCCTCACCTTTTGGTATCCACATCTGGTATAGTTCCTTCCCACACTGTGCCAGAGTTGGTCTATGTGAGCAGTATAGAATATAGCAGAAGCAATGGTATGTCACTTCCGAGATTACGTTATAAAAGACACTGCAGCCTCTGTCTTGGGCTCTCTCTTTCTCAGTTTTTCTCTCTCATCAGTTGTCATATCAGGCACCTCTATAGAGAAACTGAGACTTTCAGTAAGCAGTCATGTCAGTGACTCATCTTAGAAATAGATCCTCCAGCCCCAGTCAAGCCTTCAGATGACTGCAGCCCAGGCACTGCAACCTCTTGAGAGACCTTGTGTCAGAACCATCTTGCTAAGCTGCTCCCAACGTTTTCTTTTCTTTCTTTCTTTTTTTTTTTTTTTTTTTTTGAGTGAGGGATATTTAATTTTTACACCCCGGCGGGAGTGCAAAGCCACAATCACCGCACACTTTAACCACAGCCACCCAGGTACAATTTATTAACAAGCCACCGCCACCCGATAAG